>CAUYWW010000201.1:1200000-1513000 GCA_963576845.1 Megachile leachella | reverse complement strand
TTCTTATTACTTTTATTACCATCAATATAACGTGCATTATTACCCATATTATGCAGTTATTATCCATAGAACTATAATAAATATACTTACTACTTTTATTATTATCAATATAACATGCACTATTAGCCATATTTTACTATTATTATCGCTAGAACTGTAATAATTATACTTATTACTTATATTGTTATCAATATAACATGCATTATTACCCATATTATGCAGTTATTATCGATAGAACTATAATAAATATACTTACTACTTTTATTATTATCAATATAACATGCACTATTAGCCATATTTTACTATTATTATCGCTAGAACTATAATAATTATACTTATTACTCCCGATATTATCAATATAACACGCATTATTACCCATATAATGCAGTTATTATCGCTAGAACTGTAATAATTATACTTATTACTTATATTGTTATCAATATAACAGGCATTATTACCCGTATTATGCAGTTATTATCGGTAGAACTATAATAAACATACTTATTACTTTTATTATTATCAATATAACATGCACTATTAGCCATATTTTACTATTATTATCGCCAGAACTATAATAAATGTACTTATTACTTTTATTATTATCAATATAACATGCATTATTAGCCATATTTTACTATTATTATCGCCAGAACTATAATAAATGTACTTATTACTTTTATTATTATCAATATAACATGCACTATCGGCCATATTTTACTATTATTATCGCCAGAACTATAATAAATGTACTTATTACTTTTATTATTATCAATATAACATGCATTATTACCCGTATTATGCAGTTATTATCGGTAGAACTACAATAAATATACTTATTACTTTTATTATTATCAATATAACATGCACTATTAGCCATATTTTACTATTATTATCGCCAGAACTATAATAAATGTACTTATTACTTTTATTGTTATCAATATAACATGCATTATTACCCGTATTATGCAGTTATTATCGGTAGAACTACAATAAACATACTTATTACTTTTATTATTATCAATATAGCATGCACTCTTAGCCATATTTCACTAGTATTATCACTAGAACTGTAATAATTATACTTATAACTCCCGATATTATCAATATAACACGCATTATTACCCATATAATGCAGTTATTATCGCTAGAACTGTAATAATTATTCTTATTACTTATATTGTTATCAATATAACATGCATTATTACCCGTATTATGCAGTTATTATCGGTAGAACTATAATAAACATACTTATTACTTTTATTATTATCAATATAACATGCACTCTTAGCCATATTTCACTAGTATTATCGCTAGAACTGTAATAATTACACTTATTACTCCCGATATTATAAATATAACATGCATTATTACCCATATAATGCAGTTATTATCGACAGAACTATAATAAATATTCTTATTACTTTTATTACCATCAATATAACGTGCATTATTACCCATATTATGCAGTTATTATCCATAGAACTATAATAAATATACTTATTACTTTTATTATTGTCAATATAACATGCACTCTTAGCCATATTTCACTAGTATTATCCCTAGAACTATAATAATTATACTTATAACTCCCGATATCATCAATGTAACACGCATTATTACCCATATAATGCAGTTAGTATCGCTAGAACTGTAATAATTATACTTATTACTTACATTGTTATCAATATAACATGCATTATTACCCTTATTATGCAGTTATTATCGGTAGAACTATAATAAATATACTTATTGCTTACATTGTTATCAATATAACATGCATTATTACCCTTATTATGCAGTTATTATCGGTAGAACTATAATAAATATACTTATTACTTTTATTATTATCAATATAACATGCACTATTAGCCATATTTTACTATTATTATCGCTAGAACTATAATAATTATACTTATTACTCCCGATATTATCAATATAACATGCATTATTACCCATATTATGCAGTTATAATCGATAGAACTATAATAAATGTACTTATTACTTTTATTATTATCAATATAACATGCACTATTAGCCATATTTTACTATTATTATCGCCAGAACTATAATAAATGTACTTATTACTTTTGTTATCATCAATATAACATGCATTATTACCCATATTATGCAGTTATTATCGCTAGAACTGTAATAATTATACTTATTACTTATATTATTATCAACATAACATGCATTATTAGCCATATTTTACTATTATTATCGCCAGAACTATAATAAATGTACTTATTACTTTTATTATTATCAATATAACATGCACTATTAGCCATATTTTACTATTATTATCGCCAGAACTATAATAAATGTACTTATTACTTTTGTTATCATCAATATAACATGCATTATTACCCATATTATGCAGTTATTATCGCTAGAACTGTAATAATTATACTTATTACTTATATTATTATCAACATAACATGCATTATTAGCCATATTTTACTATTATTATCGCCAGAACTATAATAAATGTACTTATTACTTTTATTATTATCAATATAACATGCACTATTAGCCATATTTTACTATTATTATCGCCAGAACTATAATAAATGTACTTATTACTTTTGTTATCATCAATATAACATGCATTATTACCCATATTATGCAGTTATTATCGCTAGAACTATAATAAGTATACTTATTACTCCCGATATTATCAATATAACATGCATTATTACCCATATTATGCAGTTATTATCGATAGTATTATAATAAATATAGTTACTACTTTTATTATTATCAATATAACATGCACTATTAGCCATATTTTACTATTATTATCACTAGAACTATAATAATTATACTTATAACTCCCGATATTATCAATATAACACGCATTATTACCCATATAATGCAGTTATTATCGCTAGAACTGTAATAATTATACTTATTGCTTGTATTGTTATCAATATAACATGCAGTATTACCCGTATTATGCAGTTATTATCGGTAGAACTATAATAAACATACTTATTACTTTTATTATTATCAATATAACATGCACTCTTAGCCATATTTCACTAGTATTATCGCTAGAACTGTAATAATTATAGTTATTACTCCCGATATTATAAATATAACATGCATTATTAGCCATATTTTACTATTATTATCGCCAGAACTATAATAAATGTACTTATTACTTTTATTATTATCAACATAACATGCATTATTATCCATATTATGCAGTTGTTATCGCTGGAACTATAATAAATATACAGGTATTACTGTTGAGGCTTTCGGGTGTAAGCCGTGTCCTGAAGGAAGCGAGTTCCCAACGTTTCGCCAGCATTGCAGCTAGCTTCATCAGGGGATACACTGATACTGATACACTGATACCCGATCTGGCACACGCTCTTCCCAGTTTTTTAATTGTGCGCACAATCAAAAAGATCATCTTTCTGATTGGGCGCAAGCAATCAACCGGAACGACCAACGATCCGGAACGTGAGCATCGCAACACGATATAAGGAGCGACATAACATCAGTCGCACCAGTATCAGTGTATCCCCTGATGAAGCTAGCTGCAATGCTGGCGAAACGTTGGGAACTCGCTTCCTTCAGGACACGGCTTACACCCGAAAGCCTCAACAGTAATACCTGTATGACGCCGGGCCGTGAAAGCCTCAAGTCTCTTATAATAAATATACTTATTACTTTCATCATCATCAACATAACATGCATTATTACCCATATTATGCAGTCATTATCGACAGAACTATAATAAATATACTTATTACTTTTGTTAGCATCAATATAACATGCATTATTACCCATATTTTGCAGTTATTATCGCTAGAACTGTAATAATTATACTTATTACTTATATTGTTATCAATATAACATGCATTATTACCCGTATTATGCGGTTATTATCGGTAGAACTACAATAAATATACTTATTACTTTTATTATTATCAATATAACATGCACTATTAGCCATATTTTACTATTATTATCGCCAGAACTATAATAAATGTACTTATTACTTTTATTATTATCAATATAACATGCATTATTAGCCATATTTTACTATTATTATCGCCAGAACTATAATAAATGTACTTATTACTTTTATTATTATCAATATAACATGCACTATTAGCCATATTTTACTATTATTATCGCCAGAACTATAATAAATGTACTTATTACTTTTATTATTATCAATATAACATGCATTATTACCCGTATTATGCAGTTATTATCGGTAGAACTACAATAAATATACTTACTACTTTTATTATTATCAATATAACATGCACTATTAGCCATATTTTACTATTATTATCGCCAGAACTATAATAAATGTACTTATTACTTTTATTGTTATCAATATAACATGCATTATTACCCGTATTATGCAGTTATTATCGGTAGAACTATAATAAACATACTTATTACTTTTATTATTATCAATATAACATGCACTCTTAGCCATATTTCACTAGTATTATCACTAGAACTGTAATAATTATACTTATTACTCCCGATATTATAAATATAACATGCATTATTACCCATATTATGCAGTTAATATCGACAGAACTATAATAAATATTCTAATTACTTTTATTACCATCAATATAACGTGCATTATTACCCATATTATGCAGTTATTATCCATAGAACTATAATAAATATACTTATTACTTTTATTATTGTCAATATAACATGCACACTTAGCCATATTTCACTAGTATTATCCCTAGAACTATAATAATTATACTTATAACTCCCGATATCATCAATGTAACACGCATTATTACCCATATAATGCAGTTATTATCGCTAGAACTGTAATAATTATACTTATTACTTACATTGTTATCAATATAACATGCATTATTACCCTTATTATGCAGTTATAATCGATAGAACTATAATAAATATACTTACTACTTTCATTATTATCAATATAACATGCACTATTAGCCATATTTTACTATTATTATCGCTAGAACTATAATATTTATACTTATAACTCCCGATATTATCAATATAACACGCATTATTACCCATATAATGCAGTTATTATCGCTAGAACTGTAATAATTATACTTATTACTTATATTATTATCAATATAACATGCATTATTAGCCATATTTTACTATTATTATCGCCAGAACTATAATAAATGTACTTATTACTTTTATTATTATCAATATAACATGCACTATTAGCCATATTTTACTATTATTATCGCTAGAACTATAATAATTCTACTTATTACTCCCGAAATTATCAATATAACATGCATTATTACCCATATTATGCAGTTATTATCGATAGAACTATAATAAATATACTTACTACTTTTATTATTATCAATATAACATGCATTATTACCCGTATTATGCAGTTATTATCGGTAGAACTACAATAAATATGCTTATTACTTTCATTATTATCAATATAACATGCACTATTAGCCATATTTTACCATTATTATCGCCAGAACTATAATAAATGTACTTATTACTTTTATTATTATCAACATAACATGCATTATTATCCATATTATGCAGTTGTTATCGCTGGAACTATAATAAATATACTTATTACTTTCATCATCATCAACATAACATGCATTATTACCCATATTATGCAGTCATTATCGACAGAACTATAATAAATATACTTATTACTTTTGTTATCATCAATATAACATGCATTATTACCCATATTATGTAGTTATTATCGCTAGAACTGTAATAATTATACTTATTACTTATATTGTTATCAATATAACATGCATTATTACCCGTATTATGCGGTTATTATCGGTAGAACTACAATAAATATACTTATTACTTTTATTATTATCAATATAACATGCACTATTAGCCATATTTTACTATTATTATCGCCAGAACTATAATAAATGTACTTATTACTTTTATTGTTATCAATATAACATGCATTATTAGCCATATTTTACTATTATTATCGCCAGAACTATAATAAATGTACTTATTACTTTTATTATTAACAATATAACATGCACTATTAGCCATATTTTACTATTATTATCGCCAGAACTATAATAAATGTACTTATTACTTTTATTATTATCAATATAACATGCATTATTACCCGTATTATGCAGTTATTATCGGTAGAACTACAATAAATATACTTACTACTTTTATTATTATCAATATAACATGCACTATTAGCCATATTTTACTATTATTATCGCCAGAACTATAATAAATGTACTTATTACTTTTATTGTTATCAATATAACATGCATTATTAACCGTATTATGCAGTTATTATCGGTAGAACTATAATAAACATACTTATTACTTTTATTATTATCAATATAACATGCACTCTTAGCCATATTTCACTAGTATTATCACTAGAACTGTAATAATTATACTTATTACTCCCGATATTATAAATATAACATGCATTATTACCCATATTATGCAGTTAATATCGACAGAACTATAATAAATATTCTAATTACTTTTATTACCATCAATATAACGTGCATTATTACCCATATTATGCAGTTATTATCCATAGAACTATAATGAATATACTTATTACTTTTATTATTGTCAATATAACATGCACTCTTAGCCATATTTTACTATTATTATCGCTAGAACTATAATAATTATACTTATTACTCCCGATATTATCAATATAACATGCATTGTTACCCATATTATGCAGTTATAATCGATAGAACTATAATAAATATACTTACTACTTTTATTATTATCAATATAACATGCACTATTAGCCATAGTTTACTATTATTATCGCTAGAACTATAATAATTATACTTATAACTCCCGATATTATCAATATAACACGCATTATTACCCATATAATGCAGTTATTATCGCTAGAACTGTAATAATTATACTTATTACTTATATTGTTATCAATATAACATGCATTATTACCCGTATTATGCAGTTATTATCGGTAGAACTACAATAAATATGCTTATTACTTTTATTATTATCAAATAAACATGCACTGTTAGCCATATTTTACTATTATTATCGCCAGAACTATAATAAATGTACTTATTACTTTCATCATCATCAACATAACATGCATTATTACCCATATTATGCAGTCATTATCGACAGAACTATAATAAATATACTTATTACTTTTGTTATCATCAATATAACATGCATTATTACCCATATTATGCAGTTATTATCGCTAGAACTGTAATAATTATACTTATTACTTATAATATTATCAATATAACATGCATTATTAGCCATATTTTACTATTATTATCGCCAGAACTATAATAAATGTACTTATTACTTTTATTATTATCAATATAACATGCACTATTAGCCATATTTTACTATTATTATCGCTAGAACTATAATAATTATACTTATAACTCCCGATATTATCAATATAACACGCATTATTATACATTTTATGCAGTTATTATCGCTAGAACTGTAATAATTATACTTATTACTTATATTGTTATCAATATAACATGCATTATTAGCCATATTTTACTATTATTATCGCCAGAACTATAATAAATGTACTTATTACTTTTATTATTATCAATATAACATGCACTATTAGCCATATTTTACTATTATTATCGCTAGAACTATAATAATTCTACTTATTACTCCCGATATTATCAATATAACATGCATTATTACCCATATTATGCAGTTATTATCGATAGAACTATAATAAATATACTTACTACTTTTATTATTATCAATATAACATGCATTATTACCCGTATTATGCAGTTATTATCGGTAGAACTACAATAAATATGCTTATTACTTTCATTATTATCAATATAACATGCACTATTAGCCATATTTTACTATTATTATCGCCAGAACTATAATAAATGTACTTATTACTTTTATTGTTATCAATATAACATGCATTATTAGCCATATTTTACTATTATTATCGCCAGAACTATAATAAATGTACTTATTACTTTTATTATTATCAATATAACATGCACTATTAGCCATATTTTACTATTATTATCGCCAGAACTATAATAAATGTACTTATTACTTTTATTATTATCAATATAACATGCATTATTACCCGTATTATGCAGTTATTATCGGTAGAACTACAATAAATATACTTACTACTTTTATTATTATCAATATAACATGCACTATTAGCCATATTTTACTATTATTATCGCCAGAACTATAATAAATGTACTTATTACTTTTATTGTTATCAATATAACATGCATTATTACCCGTATTATGCAGTTATTATCGGTAGAACTATAATAAACATACTTATTACTTTTATTATTATCAATATAACATGCACTCTTAGCCATATTTCACTAGTATTATCACTAGAACTGTAATAATTATACTTATTACTCCCGATATTATAAATATAACATGCATTATTACCCATATTATGCAGTTAATATCGACAGAACTATAATAAATATTCTAATTACTTTTATTACCATCAATATAACGTGCATTATTACCCATATTATGCAGTTATTATCCATAGAACTAGAATGAATATACTTATTACTTTTATTATTGTCAATATAACATGCACTCTTAGCCATATTTTACTATTATTATCGCTAGAACTATAATAATTATACTTATAACTCCCGATATTATCAATATAACACGCATTATTACCCATATAATGCAGTTATTATCGCTAGAACTGTAATAATTATACTTATTACTTACATTGTTATCAATATAACATGCATTATTACCCTTATTATGCAGTTATTATCGGTAGAACTATAATAAATATACTTATTACTTACATTGTTATCAATATAACATGCATTATTACCCTTATTATGCAGTTATTATCGGTAGAACTATAATAAATATACTTATTACTTTTATTATTATCAATATAACATGCACTATTAGCCATATTTTACTATTATTATCGCTAGAACTATAATAATTATACTTATTACTCCCGATATTATCAATATAACATGCATTGTTACCCATATTATGCAGTTATAATCGATAGAACTATAATAAATATACTTACTACTTTTATTATTATCAATATAACATGCACTATTAGCCATATTTTACTATTATTATCGCTAGAACTATAATAATTATACTTATAACTCCCGATATTATCAATATAACACGCATTATTACCCATATAATGCAGTTATTATCGCTAGAACTGTAATAATTATACTTATTACTTATATTGTTATCAATATAACATGCATTATTACCCGTATTATGCAGTTATTATCGGTAGAACTACAATAAATATGCTTATTACTTTTATTATTATCAAATAAACATGCACTGTTAGCCATATTTTACTATTATTATCGCCAGAACTATAATAAATGTACTTATTACTTTCATCATCATCAACATAACATGCATTATTACCCATATTATGCAGTCATTATCGACAGAACTATAATAAATATACTTATTACTTTTGTTATCATCAATATAACATGCATTATTACCCATATTATGCAGTTATTATCGCTAGAACTGTAATAATTATACTTATTACTTATAATATTATCAATATAACATGCATTATTAGCCATATTTTACTATTATTATCGCCAGAACTATAATAAATGTACTTATTACTTTTATTATTATCAATATAACATGCACTATTAGCCATATTTTACTATTATTATCGCCAGAACTATAATAAATGTACTTATTACTTTTGTTATCATCAATATAACATGCATTATTACCCATATTATGCAGTTATTATCGCTAGAACTATAATACGTATACTTATTACTCCCGATATTATCAATATAACATGCATTATTACCCATATTATGCAGTTATTATCGATAGAACTATAATAAATATAGTTACTACTTTTATTATTATCAATATAACATGCACTATTAGCCATATTTTACTATTATTATCACTAGAACTATAATAATTATACTTATAACTCCCGATATTACCAATATAACACGCATTATTACCCATATAATGCAGTTATTATCGCTAGAACTGTAATAATTATACTTATTACTTTTGTTATCATCAATATAACATGCATTATTACCCATATTTTGCAGTCATTATCGACAGAACTATAATAAATATACTTATTACTTTTGTTATCATCAATATAACATGCATTATTACCCATATTTTGCAGTTATTATCGCTAGAACTGTAATAATTATACTTATTACTTATATTGTTATCAATATAACATGCATTATTACCCGTATTATGCGGTTATTATCGGTAGAACTACAATAAATATACTTATTACTTTTATTATTATCAATATAACATGCACTATTAGCCATATTTTACTATTATTATCGCCAGAACTATAATAAATGTACTTATTACTTTTATTATTATCAATATAACATGCATTATTAGCCATATTTTACTATTATTATCGCCAGAACTATAATAAATGTACTTATTACTTTTATTATTATCAATATAACATGCACTATTAGCCATATTTTACTATTATTATCGCCAGAACTATAATAAATGTACTTATTACTTTTATTATTATCAATATAACATGCATTATTACCCGTATTATGCAGTTATTATCGGTAGAACTACAATAAATATACTTACTACTTTTATTATTATCAATATAACATGCACTATTAGCCATATTTTACTATTATTATCGCCAGAACTATAATAAATGTACTTATTACTTTTATTGTTATCAATATAACATGCATTATTACCCGTATTATGCAGTTATTATCGGTAGAACTATAATAAACATACTTATTACTTTTATTATTATCAATATAACATGCACTCTTAGCCATATTTCACTAGTATTATCACTAGAACTGTAATAATTATACTTATTACTCCCGATATTATAAATATAACATGCATTATTACCCATATTATGCAGTTAATATCGACAGAACTATAATAAATATTCTAATTACTTTTATTACCATCAATATAACGTGCATTATTGCCCATATTATGCAGTTATTATCCATAGAACTATAATGAATATACTTATTACTTTTATTATTGTCAATATAACATGCACTCTTAGCCATATTTTACTATTATTATCGCTAGAACTATAATAATTATACTTATAACTCCCGATATTATCAATATAACACGCATTATTACCCATATAATGCAGTTATTATCGCTAGAACTGTAATAATTATACTTATTACTTACATTGTTATCAATATAACATGCATTATTACCCTTATTATGCAGTTATTATCGGTAGAACTATAATAAATATACTTATTACTTACATTGTTATCAATATAACATGCATTATTACCCTTATTATGCAGTTATTATCGGTAGAACTATAATAAATATACTTATTACTTTTATTATTATCAATATAACATGCACTATTAGCCATATTTTACTATTATTATCGCTAGAACTATAATAATTATACTTATTACTCCCGATATTATCAATATAACATGCATTGTTACCCATATTATGCAGTTATAATCGATAGAACTATAATAAATATACTTACTACTTTTATTATTATCAATATAACATGCACTATTAGCCATATTTTACTATTATTATCGCTAGAACTATAATAATTATACTTATAACTCCCGATATTATCAATATAACACGCATTATTTCCCATATAATGCAGTTATTATCGCTAGAACTGTAATAATTATACTTATTACTTATATTGTTATCAATATAACATGCATTATTACCCGTATTATGCAGTTATTATCGGTAGAACTACAATAAATATGCTTATTACTTTTATTATTATCAAATAAACATGCACTGTTAGCCATATTTTACTATTATTATCGCCAGAACTATAATAAATGTACTTATTACTTTCATCATCATCAACATAACATGCATTATTACCCATATTATGCAGTCATTATCGACAGAACTATAATAAATATACTTATTACTTTTGTTATCATCAATATAACATGCATTATTACCCATATTATGCAGTTATTATCGGTAGAACTACAATAAATATACTTATTACTTTTATTATTATCAATATAACATGCACTATTAGCCATATTTTACTATTATTATCGCCAGAACTATAATAAATGTACTTATTACTTTTATTATTATCAATATAACATGCATTATTAGCCATATTTTACTATTATTATCGCCAGAACTATAATAAATGTACTTATTACTTTTATTATTATCAATATAACATGCACTATTAGCCATATTTTACTATTATTATCGCCAGAACTATAATAAATGTACTTATTACTTTTATTATTATCAATATAACATGCATTATTACCCGTATTATGCAGTTATTATCGGTAGAACTACAATAAATATACTTACTACTTTTATTATTATCAATATAACATGCACTATTAGCCATATTTTACTATTATTATCGCCAGAACTATAATAAATGTACTTATTACTTTTATTGTTATCAATATAACATGCATTATTACCCGTATTATGCAGTTATTATCGGTAGAACTATAATAAACATACTTATTACTTTTATTATTATCAATATAACATGCACTCTTAGCCATATTTCACTAGTATTATCACTAGAACTGTAATAATTATACTTATTACTCCCGATATTATAAATATAACATGCATTATTACCCATATTATGCAGTTAATATCGACAGAACTATAATAAATATTCTAATTACTTTTATTACCATCAATATAACGTGCATTATTGCCCATATTATGCAGTTATTATCCATAGAACTATAATGAATATACTTATTACTTTTATTATTGTCAATATAACATGCACTCTTAGCCATATTTTACTATTATTATCGCTAGAACTATAATAATTATACTTATAACTCCCGATATTATCAATATAACACGCATTATTACCCATATAATGCAGTTATTATCGCTAGAACTGTAATAATTATACTTATTACTTACATTGTTATCAATATAACATGCATTATTACCCTTATTATGCAGTTATTATCGGTAGAACTATAATAAATATACTTATTACTTACATTGTTATCAATATAACATGCATTATTACCCTTATTATGCAGTTATTATCGGTAGAACTATAATAAATATACTTATTACTTTTATTATTATCAATATAACATGCACTATTAGCCATATTTTACTATTATTATCGCTAGAACTATAATAATTATACTTATTACTCCCGATATTATCAATATAACATGCATTGTTACCCATATTATGCAGTTATAATCGATAGAACTATAATAAATATACTTACTACTTTTATTATTATCAATATAACATGCACTATTAGCCATATTTTACTATTATTATCGCTAGAACTATAATAATTATACTTATAACTCCCGATATTATCAATATAACACGCATTATTTCCCATATAATGCAGTTATTATCGCTAGAACTGTAATAATTATACTTATTACTTATATTGTTATCAATATAACATGCATTATTACCCGTATTATGCAGTTATTATCGGTAGAACTACAATAAATATGCTTATTACTTTTATTATTATCAAATAAACATGCACTGTTAGCCATATTTTACTATTATTATCGCCAGAACTATAATAAATGTACTTATTACTTTCATCATCATCAACATAACATGCATTATTACCCATATTATGCAGTCATTATCGACAGAACTATAATAAATATACTTATTACTTTTGTTATCATCAATATAACATGCATTATTACCCATATTATGCAGTTATTATCGGTAGAACTACAATAAATATACTTATTACTTTTATTATTATCAATATAACATGCACTATTAGCCATATTTTACTATTATTATCGCCAGAACTATAATAAATGTACTTATTACTTTTATTATTATCAATATAACATGCATTATTAGCCATATTTTACTATTATTATCGCCAGAACTATAATAAATGTACTTATTACTTTTATTATTATCAATATAACATGCACTATTAGCCATATTTTACTATTATTATCGCCAGAACTATAATAAATGTACTTATTACTTTTATTATTATCAATATAACATGCATTATTACCCGTATTATGCAGTTATTATCGGTAGAACTACAATAAATATACTTACTACTTTTATTATTATCAATATAACATGCACTATTAGCCATATTTTACTATTATTATCGCCAGAACTATAATAAATGTACTTATTACTTTTATTGTTATCAATATAACATGCATTATTACCCGTATTATGCAGTTATTATCGGTAGAACTATAATAAACATACTTATTACTTTTATTATTATCAATATAACATGCACTCTTAGCCATATTTCACTAGTATTATCACTAGAACTGTAATAATTATACTTATTACTCCCGATATTATAAATATAACATGCATTATTACCCATATTATGCAGTTAATATCGACAGAACTATAATAAATATTCTAATTACTTTTATTACCATCAATATAACGTGCATTATTGCCCATATTATGCAGTTATTATCCATAGAACTATAATGAATATACTTATTACTTTTATTATTGTCAATATAACATGCACTCTTAGCCATATTTTACTATTATTATCGCTAGAACTATAATAATTATACTTATAACTCCCGATATTATCAATATAACACGCATTATTACCCATATAATGCAGTTATTATCGCTAGAACTGTAATAATTATACTTATTACTTACATTGTTATCAATATAACATGCATTATTACCCTTATTATGCAGTTATTATCGGTAGAACTATAATCAATATACTTATTACTTACATTGTTATCAATATAACATGCATTATTACCCTTATTATGCAGTTATTATCGGTAGAACTATAATAAATATACTTATTACTTTTATTATTATCAATATAACATGCACTATTAGCCATATTTTACTATTATTATCGCTAGAACTATAATAATTATACTTATTACTCCCGATATTATCAATATAACATGCATTGTTACCCATATTATGCAGTTATAATCGATAGAACTATAATAAATATACTTACTACTTTTATTATTATCAATATAACATGCACTATTAGCCATATTTTACTATTATTATCGCTAGAACTATAATAATTATACTTATAACTCCCGATATTATCAATATAACACGCATTATTTCCCATATAATGCAGTTATTATCGCTAGAACTGTAATAATTATACTTATTACTTATATTGTTATCAATATAACATGCATTATTACCCGTATTATGCAGTTATTATCGGTAGAACTACAATAAATATGCTTATTACTTTTATTATTATCAAATAAACATGCACTGTTAGCCATATTTTACTATTATTATCGCCAGAACTATAATAAATGTACTTATTACTTTCATCATCATCAACATAACATGCATTATTACCCATATTATGCAGTCATTATCGACAGAACTATAATAAATATACTTATTACTTTTGTTATCATCAATATAACATGCATTATTACCCATATTATGCAGTTATTATCGCTAGAACTGTAATAATTATACTTATTACTTATAATATTATCAATATAACATGCATTATTAGCCATATTTTACTATTATTATCGCCAGAACTATAATAAATGTACTTATTACTTTTATTATTATCAATATAACATGCACTATTAGCCATATTTTACTATTATTATCGCCAGAACTATAATAAATGTACTTATTACTTTTGTTATCATCAATATAACATGCATTATTACCCATATTATGCAGTTATTATCGCTAGAACTATAATAAGTATACTTATTACTCCCGATATTATCAATATAACATGCATTATTACCCATATTATGCAGTTATTATCGATAGAACTATAATAAATATAGTTACTACTTTTATTATTATCAATATAACATGCACTATTAGCCATATTTTACTATTATTATCACTAGAACTATAATAATTATACTTATAACTCCCGATATTATCAATATAACACGCATTATTACCCATATAATGCAGTTATTATCGCTAGAACTGTAATAATTATACTTATTACTTGTATTGTTATCAATATAACATGCAGTATTACCCGTATTATGCAGTTATTATCGGTAGAACTATAATAAACATACTTATTACTTTTATTATTATCAATATAACATGCACTCTTAGCCATATTTCACTAGTATTATCGCCAGAACTGTAATAATTATAGTTATTACTCCCGATATCATAAATATAACAGGCATTATTACCCATATTATGCAGTTATTATCGACAGAACTATAATAAATATTCTTATTACTTTTATTACCATCAATATAACGTGCATTATTACCCATATTATGCAGTTATTATCCATAGAACTATAATAAATATACTTATTACTTTTATTATTGTCAATATAACATGCACACTTAGCCATATTTCACTAGTATTATCCCTAGAACTATAATAATTATACTTATAACTCCCGATATCATCAATGTAACACGCATTATTACCCATATAATGCAGTTATTATCGCTAGAACTGTAATAATTATACTTATTACTTATATTGTTATCAATATAACATGCATTATTACCCTTATTATGCAGTTATTATCGGTAGAACTATAATAAATATACTTATTACTTTTATTATTATCAATATAACATGCACTATTAGCCATATTTTACTATTATTATCGCCAGAACTCTAATAAATATACTTATTACTCCAGATATTATCAATATAACATGCACTATTAGCCATATTTTACTATTATTATCGCTAGAACTATAATAATTATACTTATTACTCCCGATATTATCAATATAACATGCATTATTACCCATATTATGCAGTTATTATCGATAGAACTATAATAAATATACTTACTACTTTTATTATTATCAATATAACATGCACTATTAGCCATATTTTACTATTATTATCGCTAGAACTATAATAATTATACTTATAACTCCCGATATTATCAATATAACACGCATTATTACCCATATAATGCAGTTATTATCGCTAGAACTGTAATAATTATACTTATTACTTATATTGTTATCAATATAACATGCATTATTACCCGTATTATGCAGTTATTATCGGTAGAACTACAATAAATATGCTTATTACTTTCATTATTATCAATATAACATGCACTATTAGCCATATTTTACTATTATTATCGCCAGAACTATAATAAATGTACTTATTACTTTTATTATTATCAATATAACATGCATTATTATCCATATTATGCAGTTGTTATCGCTGGAACTATAATAAATATACTTATTACTTTCATCATCATCAACATAACATGCATTATTACCCATATTATGCAGTCATTATCGACAGAACTATAATAAATATACTTATTACTTTTGTTATCATCAATATAACATGCATTATTACCCATATTATGCAGTTATTATCGGTAGAACTACAATAAATATACTTATTACTTTTATTATTATCAATATAACATGCACTATTAGCCATATTTTACTATTATTATCGCCAGAACTATAATAAATGTACTTATTACTTTTATTATTATCAATATAACATGCATTATTAGCCATATTTTACTATTATTATCGCCAGAACTATAATAAATGTACTTATTACTTTTATTATTATCAATATAACATGCACTATTAGCCATATTTTACTATTATTATCGCCAGAACTATAATAAATGTACTTATTACTTTTATTATTATCAATATAACATGCATTATTACCCGTATTATGCAGTTATTATCGGTAGAACTACAATAAATATACTTACTACTTTTATTATTATCAATATAACATGCACTATTAGCCATATTTTACTATTATTATCGCCAGAACTATAATAAATGTACTTATTACTTTTATTGTTATCAATATAACATGCATTATTACCCGTATTATGCAGTTATTATCGGTAGAACTATAATAAACATACTTATTACTTTTATTATTATCAATATAACATGCACTCATAGCCATATTTCACTAGTATTATCACTAGAACTGTAATAATTATACTTATTACTCCCGATATTATAAATATAACATGCATTATTACCCATATTATGCAGTTAATATCGACAGAACTATAATAAATATTCTAATTACTTTTATTACCATCAATATAACGTGCATTATTACCCATATTATGCAGTTATTATCCATAGAACTATAATAAATATACTTATTACTTTTATTATTGTCAATATAACATGCACACTTAGCCATATTTCACTAGTATTATCCCTAGAACTATAATAATTATACTTATAACTCCCGATATCATCAATGTAACACGCATTATTACCCATATAATGCAGTTATTATCGCTAGAACTGTAATAATTATACTTATTACTTATATTGTTATCAATATAACATGCATTATTACCCTTATTATGCAGTTATTATCGGTAGAACTATAATAAATATACTTATTACTTTTATTATTATCAATATAACATGCACTATTAGCCATATTTTACTATTATTATCGCCAGAACTCTAATAAATATACTTATTACTCCAGATATTATCAATATAACATGCACTATTAGCCATATTTTACTATTATTATCGCTAGAACTATAATAATTATACTTATTACTCCCGATATTATCAATATAACATGCATTATTACCCATATTATGCAGTTATTATCGATAGAACTATAATAAATATACTTACTACTTTTATTATTATCAATATAACATGCACTATTAGCCATATTTTACTATTATTATCGCTAGAACTATAATAATTATACTTATAACTCCCGATATTATCAATATAACACGCATTATTACCCATATAATGCAGTTATTATCGCTAGAACTGTAATAATTATACTTATTACTTATATTGTTATCAATATAACATGCATTATTACCCGTATTATGCAGTTATTATCGGTAGAACTACAATAAATATGCTTATTACTTTCATTATTATCAATATAACATGCACTATTAGCCATATTTTACTATTATTATCGCCAGAACTATAATAAATGTACTTATTACTTTTATTATTATCAATATAACATGCATTATTATCCATATTATGCAGTTGTTATCGCTGGAACTATAATAAATATACTTATTACTTTCATCATCATCAACATAACATGCATTATTACCCATATTATGCAGTCATTATCGACAGAACTATAATAAATATACTTATTACTTTTGTTATCATCAATATAACATGCATTATTACCCATATTATGCAGTTATTATCGGTAGAACTACAATAAATATACTTATTACTTTTATTATTATCAATATAACATGCACTATTAGCCATATTTTACTATTATTATCGCCAGAACTATAATAAATGTACTTATTACTTTTATTATTATCAATATAACATGCATTATTAGCCATATTTTACTATTATTATCGCCAGAACTATAATAAATGTACTTATTACTTTTATTATTATCAATATAACATGCACTATTAGCCATATTTTACTATTATTATCGCCAGAACTATAATAAATGTACTTATTACTTTTATTATTATCAATATAACATGCATTATTACCCGTATTATGCAGTTATTATCGGTAGAACTACAATAAATATACTTACTACTTTTATTATTATCAATATAACATGCACTATTAGCCATATTTTACTATTATTATCGCCAGAACTATAATAAATGTACTTATTACTTTTATTGTTATCAATATAACATGCATTATTACCCGTATTATGCAGTTATTATCGGTAGAACTATAATAAACATACTTATTACTTTTATTATTATCAATATAACATGCACTCATAGCCATATTTCACTAGTATTATCACTAGAACTGTAATAATTATACTTATTACTCCCGATATTATAAATATAACATGCATTATTACCCATATTATGCAGTTAATATCGACAGAACTATAATAAATATTCTAATTACTTTTATTACCATCAATATAACGTGCATTATTACCCATATTATGCAGTTATTATCCATAGAACTATAATGAATATACTTATTACTTTTATTATTGTCAATATAACATGCACTCTTAGCCATATTTTACTATTATTATCGCTAGAACTATAATAATTATACTTATAACTCCCGATATTATCAATATAACACGCATTATTACCCATATAATGCAGTTATTATCGCTAGAACTGTAATAATTATACTTATTACTTGTATTGTTATCAATATAACATGCAGTATTACCCGTATTATGCAGTTATTATCGGTAGAACTATAATAAACATACTTATTACTTTTATTATTATCAATATAACATGCACTCTTAGCCATATTTCACTAGTATTATCGCCAGAACTGTAATAATTATAGTTATTACTCCCGATATCATAAATATAACAGGCATTATTACCCATATTATGCAGTTATTATCGACAGAACTATAATAAATATTCTTATTACTTTTATTACCATCAATATAACGTGCATTATTACCCATATTATGCAGTTATTATCCATAGAACTATAATAAATATACTTATTACTTTTATTATTGTCAATATAACATGCACACTTAGCCATATTTCAATAGTATTATCCCTAGAACTATAATAATTATACTTATAACTCCCGATATCATCAATGTAACACGCATTATTACCCATATAATGCAGTTATTATCGCTAGAACTGTAATAATTATACTTATTACTTATATTGTTATCAATATAACATGCATTATTACCCTTATTATGCAGTTATTATCGGTAGAACTATAATAAATATACTTATTACTTTTATTATTATCAATATAACATGCACTATTAGCCATATTTTACTATTATTATCGCTAGAACTATAATAATTATACTTATTACTCCCGATATTATCAATATAACATGCATTATTACCCATATTATGCAGTTATTATCGATAGAACTATAATAAATATACTTACTACTTTTATTATTATCAATATAACATGCACTATTAGCCATATTTTACTATTATTATCGCTAGAACTATAATAATTATACTTATAACTCCCGATATTATCAATATAACACGCATTATTACCCATATAATGCAGTTATTATCGCTAGAACTGTAATAATTATACTTATTACTTATATTGTTATCAATATAACATGCATTATTACCCGTATTATGCAGTTATTATCGGTAGAACTACAATAAATATGCTTATTACTTTCATTATTATCAATATAACATGCACTATTAGCCATATTTTACTATTATTATCGCCAGAACTATAATAAATGTACTTATTACTTTTATTATTATCAATATAACATGCATTATTATCCATATTATGCAGTTGTTATCGCTGGAACTATAATAAATATACTTATTACTTTCATCATCATCAACATAACATGCATTATTACCCATATTATGCAGTCATTATCGACAGAACTATAATAAATATACTTATTACTTTTGTTATCATCAATATAACATGCATTATTACCCATATTATGCAGTTATTATCGCTAGAACTGTAATAATTATACTTATTACTTATATTGTTATCAATATAACATGCATTATTACCCGTATTATGCGGTTATTATCGGTAGAACTACAATAAATATACTTATTACTTTTATTATTATCAATATAACATGCACTATTAGCCATATTTTACTATTATTATCGCCAGAACTATAATAAATGTACTTATTACTTTTATTGTTATCAATATAACATGCATTATTACCCGTATTATGCAGTTATTATCGGTAGAACTATAATAAACATACTTATTACTTTTATTATTATCAATATAACATGCACTCTTAGCCATATTTCACTAGTATTATCACTAGAACTGTAATAATTATACTTATTACTCCCGATATTATAGATATAACATGCATTATTACCCATATTATGCAGTTAATATCGACAGAACTATAATAAATATTCTAATTACTTTTATTACCATCAATATAACGTGCATTATTACCCATATTATGCAGTTATTATCCATAGAACTATAATAAATATACTTATTACTTTCATTATTGTCAATATAACATGCACTCTTAGCCATATTTCACTAGTATTATCGCTAAAACTATAATAATTATACTTATAACTCCCGATATCTTCAATGTAACACGCATTATTACCCATATAATGCAGTTATTATCGCTAGAACTGTAATAATTATACTTATTACTTATATTGTTATCAATATAACATGCATTATTACCCATATTATGCAGTTATTATCGGTAGAACTATAATAAATATACTTATTACTTTTATTATTATCAATATAACATGCACTATTAGCCATATTTTACTATTATTATCGCCAGAACTATAATAAATATACTTATTACTCCCGATATTATCAATATAACATTCATTATTACCCATATTATGCAGTTATTATCGCTATAACTGTAATAATTATACTTATTACTTATATTATTAGCAATATAACGTGCATTATTAACCACATAATGCAGTTATTATCGCCAGAACTGTAATAATTATACTTATTACTTTAATTATTCTCAATATAACATGCATTATTACCCATATTATGCATTTACTATAGCTACAACTATAATAAACATACGTATTACTTTCATTATCATCAACATAACATGAATTATTACCCATATTATGCAGTTATTATCGATAGAACTGTAATAAATATACTTATTACTTTTATTATTATCAATATAATATGCACTATTTGCCATATTTTACTATTATTATCGCTAGAACTATAATAATTATACTTATTACTCCCGATATTATCAATATAACATGCATTATTACCCATATAATACATTTATTATCGCTAGAACTGTAATAATTATACTTATTACTTATATTATTAGCAGTATTACTACCCATTACAACGTGCATTACTACCCATATAATGCAGTTATTATCGCTGGAACTGTAATAATTATACTTATTACTTATATTATTATCAATATAACATGCATTATTACCCACATAATGGAGGTATTATCGCTAGAACTGTAATAATTATACATATTACTTATATTATTCTCAATATAACATGCATTATTACCCATATTATGCAGTTATTATCGCTAGAACTATAATAAATATACGTATTACTTTCATTATCATCAGTATAACGTGCATTATTACCCACATAATGGAGGTATTATCGCTAGAACTGTAATAATTATACTTATTACTTATATTATTATCAATATAACGTGCATTATTACCCATATAATGCAGTTATTATCGCTAGAACTGTAATAATTATACTTATTACTTATACTATTATCAATATAACATGCATTATTACCCATATTATGCAGTTATTATCGCTGGAACTATAATAAATATACTTATTACTCCCAATATTGTTAATATAACATGCATTATTACCCATATAATGCAGTTATTATCGCTAAAACTGTAATAATTATACTTACTACTTATATTATTATCAATATAACATGCATTATTACCCATATAATGGAGGTATTATTGCTAGAACTGTAATAATTATACTTATTACTTATATTATTATAAATATAACATGCATTATTACGAGTACCCATATTATGCAGTTATTATCGCTAGAACTATAATAAATACACTTATTACTCCCAATATTATCAATGTAGCATGCATTATTACCCACATAATGGAGGTATTATCGCTAGAACTGTAATAATTATACTTATTACTTATATTATTATCAATATAACGTGCATTATTACTTATATAATGCAGTTATTATCGCTAGAACTGTAATAATTGTACTCATTACTTATATTATTATCAATATAACATGCATTATTACCCATATAATGCAGTTATTATCGCTAGAACTGTAATAATTGTACTCATTACTTATATTATTAGCAATATAACGTGCATTATTTCCCATATTATGCATTTATTATCGCTAGAACTGTAATAATTATACTTATTACTTATATCATTATCAATATAACATGCATTATTACCCATATAATGGAGGTATTATCGCTAGAACTGTAATAATTATACTTATTACTTATATTATTATCAATATAACATGCCTTATTACGCATATAATGCAGTTATTATCGCTAGAACTGTAATAAATATACTTACTACTTTCATTATCATCAATATAACATGAATTATTACCCATATTATGCAGTTATTATCGATAGAACTGTAATAATTATACTTATTACTTATATTGTTATCAATATAACATGCATTATTACCCATATTATGCAGTTATTATCGGTAGAACTATAATAAATATACTTATTACTTTTATTATTATCAATATAACATGCACTATTAGCCATATTTTACTATTATTATCGCCAGAACTATAATAAATATACTTATTACTCCCGATATTATCAATATAACATTCATTATTACCCATATTATGCAGTTATTATCGCTATAACTGTAATAATTATACTTATTACTTATATTATTAGCAATATAACGTGCATTATTAACCACATAATGCAGTTATTATCGCCAGAACTGTAATAATTATACTTATTACTTTAATTATTCTCAATATAACATGCATTATTACCCATATTATGCATTTACTATAGCTACAACTATAATAAACATACGTATTACTTTCATTATCATCAACATAACATGAATTATTACCCATATTATGCAGTTATTATCGATAGAACTGTAATAAATATACTTATTACTTTTATTATTATCAATATAATATGCACTATTTGCCATATTTTACTATTATTATCGCTAGAACTATAATAATTATACTTATTACTCCCGATATTATCAATATAACATGCATTATTACCCATATAATACATTTATTATCGCTAGAACTGTAATAATTATACTTATTACTTATATTATTAGCAGTATTACTACCCATTACAACGTGCATTACTACCCATATAATGCAGTTATTATCGCTGGAACTGTAATAATTATACTTATTACTTATATTATTATCAATATAACATGCATTATTACCCACATAATGGAGGTATTATCGCTAGAACTGTAATAATTATACTTATTACTTATATTATTCTCAATATAACATGCATTATTACCCATATTATGCAGTTATTATCGCTAGAACTATAATAAATATACGTATTACTTTCATTATCATCAGTATAACGTGCATTATTACCCACATAATGAAGGTATTATCGCTAGAACTGTAATAATTATACTTATTACTTATATTATTATCAATATAACGTGCATTATTACCCATATAATGCAGTTATTATCGCTAGAACTGTAATAATTATACTTATTACTTATACTATTATCAATATAACATGCATTATTACCCATATTATGCAGTTATTATCGCTGGAACTATAATAAATATACTTATTACTCCCAATATTGTTAATATAACATGCATTATTACCCATATAATGCAGTTATTATCGCTAAAACTGTAATAATTATACTTACTACTTATATTGTTATCAATATAACATGCATTATTACCCATATAATGGAGGTATTATTGCTAGAACTGTAATAATTATACTTATTACTTATATTATTATAAATATAACATGCATTATTACGAGTACCCATATTATGCAGTTATTATCGCTAGAACTATAATAAATACACTTATTACTCCCAATATTATCAATGTAGCATGCATTATTACCCACATAATGGAGGTATTATCGCTAGAACTGTAATAATTATACTTATTACTTATATTATTATCAATATAACGTGCATTATTACTTATATAATGCAGTTATTATCGCTAGAACTGTAATAATTGTACTCATTACTTATATTATTATCAATATAACATGCATTATTACCCATATAATGCAGTTATTATCGCTAGAACTGTAATAATTGTACTCATTACTTATATTATTAGCAATATAACGTGCATTATTTCCCATATTATGCATTTATTATCGCTAGAACTGTAATAATTATACTTATTACTTATATCATTATCAATATAACATGCATTATTACCCATATAATGGAGGTATTATCGCTAGAACTGTAATAATTATACTTATTACTTATATTATTATCAATATAACATGCCTTATTACGCATATAATGCAGTTATTATCGCTAGAACTGTAATAAATATACTTACTACTTTCATTATCATCAATATAACATGAATTATTACCCATATTATGCAGTTATTATCGATAGAACTGTAATAAATATACTTATTACTTTTATTATTATGAATATAATATGCACTATTTGCCATATTTTACTATTATTATCGCTAGAACTATAATAATTATACTTATTACTCCCGATATTATCAATATAACATGCATTATTACCCATATAATGGAGGTATTATCGCAAGCACTGTAATAATTATACTTATTACTTATACTGTTAGCAATATAGCGTGCATTATTACCCATATAATGCAGTTATTATCGCCAGAACTGTAATAATTATACTTATTACTTATATTATTCTCAATATAACATCCATTATTACCCATATTATGCAGTTATTATCGCTAGAACTATAATAAATATACGTATTACTTTCATTATCATCAGTATAACATGCATTATTACCCACATAATGGAGGTATTATCGCTAGAACTGTAATAATTATACTTATTACTTATATTATTCTCAATATAACATGCATTATTACCCATATTATGCAGGTATTATCGCTAGAACTACAATAGATATACGTATTACTTTCATTATCATCAGTATAACATGCATTATTACCCACATAATGGAGGTATTATCGCTAGAACTGTAATAATTATACTTATTACTTATATTATTATCAATATAACATGCCTTATTACCCATATAATGCAGTTATTATCGCTAGAACTGTAATAACTATACTCATTACTTATATTATTAGCAATATAACGTGCATTATTACCCATATTATGCAGTTATTATCGCTAGAACTGTAATAATTATACTTATTACTTATATTATTATCAATATAACAAGCATTATTACCCATATTATGCAGTTATTATCGCTAGAACTATAATAAATATACGCATTACTTTTATGATCATCAATATAACATAATTATTACCCATATTATGCAGTTATTATCGATAGAACTGTAATAAATATACTTATTACTTTTATTATTATCATTATAACATGCACTATTTGCCATATTTTACTATTATTATCGCTAGAACTATAATAATTATACTTATTACTCCCGATATTATCAATATAACATGCATTATTACCCATATAATGCAGTTATTATCGCTAGAACTGTAATAATTGTACTCATTACTTATATTATTATCAATATAACATGCATTATTACCCATATAAGGCAGTTATTATCGCTAGAACTGTAATAATTGTACTCATTACTTATATTATTAGCAATATAACATGCATTATTTCCCATATTATGCAGTTATTATCGCTGGAACTGTAATAATTATACTTATTACTTATATCATTATCAATATAACATGCCTTATTACGCATATAATGCAGTTATTATCGCTAGAACTGTAATAAATATACTTACTACTTTCATTATCATCAATATAACATGAATTATTACCCATATTATGCAGTTATTATCGATAGAACTGTAATAAATATACTTATTACTTTTATTATTATGAATATAATATGCACTATTTGCCATATTTTACTATTATTATCGCTAGAACTATAATAATTATACTTATTACTCCCGATATTATCAATATAACATGCATTATTACCCATATAATACAGTTATTATCGCTAGAACTGTAATAATTATACTTATTACTTATATTATTAGCAGTATAACGTGCATTACTACCCATATAATGCAGTTATTATCGCTAGAACTGTAATAATTATACTTATTACTTATATTATTATCAATATAACATGCATTATTACCCATATAATGGAGGTATTATCGCTAGAACTATAATAAATATACGTATTACTTTCATTATCATCAGTATAACATGCATTATTACCCACATAATGGAGGTATTATCGCTAGAACTGTAATAATTATACTTATTACTTATATTATTCTCAATATAACATGCATTATTACCCATAATATGCAGTTATTATCGCTAGAACTATAATAAATATACGTATTACTTTCATTATCATCAGTATAACATGCATTATTACCCACATAATGGAGGTATTATCGCTAGAACTGTAATAATTATACTCATTACTTATATTATTAGCAATATAACGTGCATTATTACCCATATTATGCAGTTATTATCGCTAGAACTGTAATAATTATACTTATTACTTATATTATTATCAATATAACATGCATTATTACCCATATAATGGAGGTATTATCGCAAGAACTGTAATAACTATACTTATTACTTATACTATTAGCAATATAACGTGCATTATTACCCATATAATGCAGTTATTAACGCCAGAACTGTAATAATTATACTTATTACTTATATTATTCTCAATATAACATGCATTATTACCCATATTATGCAGTTATTATCGCTAGAACTATAATAAATATACGTATTACTTTCATTATCATCAGTATAACATGCATTATTACCCACATAATGGAGGTATTATCGCTAGAACTGTAATAATTATACTTATTACTTATATTATTCTCAATATAACATGCATTATTACCCATATTATGCAGTTATTATCGCTAGAACTACAATAGATATACGTATTACTTTCATTATCATCAGTATAACATGCATTATTACCCACATAATGGAGGTATTATCGCTAGAACTGTAATAATTATACTTATTACTTATATTATTATCAATATAACATGCCTTATTACCCATATAATGCAGTTATTATCGCTAGAACTGTAATAACTATACTCATTACTTATATTATTAGCAATATAACGTGCATTATTACCCATATTATGCAGTTATTATCGCTAGAACTGTAATAATTATACTTATTACTTATATTATTATCAATATAACAAGCATTATTACCCATATTATGCAGTTATTATCGCTAGAACTATAATAAATATACGCATTACTTTTATGATCATCAATATAACATAATTATTACCCATATTATGCAGTTATTATCGATAGAACTGTAATAAATATACTTATTACTTTTATTATTATCATTATAACATGCACTATTTGCCATATTTTACTATTATTATCGCTAGAACTATAATAATTATACTTATTACTCCCGATATTATCAATATAACATGCATTATTACCCATATAATGCAGTTATTATCGC
Source organism: Megachile leachella (assembly GCA_963576845.1). Classification (NCBI taxonomy): domain Eukaryota; kingdom Metazoa; phylum Arthropoda; class Insecta; order Hymenoptera; family Megachilidae; genus Megachile; species Megachile leachella. The sequence continues at coordinate 1,483,749 of CAUYWW010000201.1, read as the reverse complement.
TAGAACTGTAATAATTGTACTCATTACTTATATTATTATCAATATAACATGCATTATTACCCATATAAGGCAGTTATTATCGCTAGAACTGTAATAATTGTACTCATTACTTATATTATTAGCAATATAACATGCATTATTTCCCATATTATGCAGTTATTATCGCTAGAACTGTAATAATTATACTGATTACTTATATCATTATCAATATAACATGCCTTATTACGCATATAATGCAGTTATTATCGCTAGAACTGTAATAAATATACTTACTACTTTCATTATCATCAATATAACATGAATTATTACCCATATTATGCAGTTATTATCGATAGAACTGTAATAAATATACTTATTACTTTTATTATTATGAATATAATATGCACTATTTGCCATATTTTACTATTATTATCGCTAGAACTATAATAATTATACTTATTACTCCCGATATTATCAATATAACATGCATTATTACCCATATAATACAGTTATTATCGCTAGAACTGTAATAATTATACTTATTACTTATATTATTAGCAGTATAACGTGCATTACTACCCATATAATGCAGTTATTATCGCTAGAACTGTAATAATTATACTTATTACTTATATTATTATCAATATAACATGCATTATTACCCATATAATGGAGGTATTATCGCTAGAACTATAATAAATATACGTATTACTTTCATTATCATCAGTATAACATGCATTATTACCCACATAATGGAGGTATTATCGCTAGAACTGTAATAATTATACTTATTACTTATATTATTCTCAATATAACATGCATTATTACCCATATTATGCAGTTATTATCGCTAGAACTATAATAAATATACGTATTACTTTCATTATCATCAGTATAACATGCATTATTACCCACATAATGGAGGTATTATCGCTAGAACTGTAATAATTATACTCATTACTTATATTATTAGCAATATAACGTGCATTATTACCCATATTATGCAGTTATTATCGCTAGAACTGTAATAATTATACTTATTACTTATATTATTATCAATATAACATGCATTATTACCCATATAATGGAGGTATTATCGCAAGAACTGTAATAACTATACTTATTACTTATACTATTAGCAATATAACGTGCATTATTACCCATATAATGCAGTTATTAACGCCAGAACTGTAATAATTATACTTATTACTTATATTATTCTCAATATAACATGCATTATTACCCATATTATGCAGTTATTATCGCTAGAACTATAATAAATATACGTAGTACTTTCATTATCATCAATATAACATGCAGTATTACCCATATAATGGAGGTATTATCGTTAGAACTGTAATAATTATACTTATTACTTATATTATTATCAATATAACATGCATTATTACCCATATTATGCAGTTATTATGTCTAGAACCATAATAAATATACTTATTACTCCCAATATTATCAATATAACATGCATTTTTACCTATATAATGCAGTTATTATCGCTAGAACTGTAATAATTATACTTATTACTTATATTATTATCAATATAACATGCATTATTACCCATATAATGGAGGTATTATCGCTAGAACTATAATAAATATACGTATTACTTTCATTATCATCAGTATAACATGCATTATTACCCACATAATGGAGGTATTATCGCTAGAACTGTAATAATTATACTCATTACTTATATTATTAGCAATATAACGTGCATTATTACCCATATTATGCAGTTATTATCGCTAGAACTGTAATAATTATACTTATTACTTATATTATTATCAATATAACATGCATTATTACCCATATAATGGAGGTATTATCGCAAGAACTGTAATAACTATACTTATTACTTATACTGTTAGCAATATAGCGTGCATTATTACCCATATAATGCAGTTATTATCGCCAGAACTGTAATAATTATACTTATTACTTATATTATTCTCAATATAACATCCATTATTACCCATATTATGCAGTTATTATCGCTAGAACTATAATAAATATACGTATTACTTTCATTATCATCAGTATAACATGCATTATTACCCACATAATGGAGGTATTATCGCTAGAACTGTAATAATTATACTTATTACTTATATTATTCTCAATATAACATGCATTATTACCCATATTATGCAGTTATTATCGCTAGAACTACAATAGATATACGTATTACTTTCATTATCATCAGTATAACATGCATTATTACCCACATAATGGAGGTATTATCGCTAGAACTGTAATAATTATACTTATTACTTATATTATTATCAATATAACATGCCTTATTACCCATATAATGCAGTTATTATCGCTAGAACTGTAATAACTATACTCATTACTTATATTATTAGCAATATAACGTGCATTATTACCCATATTATGCAGTTATTATCGCTAGAACTGTAATAATTATACTTATTACTTATATTATTATCAATATAACATGCATTATTACCCATATTATGCAGTTATTATCGATAGAACTATAATAAATATACGTATTACTTTCATTATCATCAATATAACATGCATTATTACCCACATAATGGAGGTATTATCGCTAGAACTGTAATAATTATACTTATTACTTATATTATTATCAATATAACATGCCTTATTACCCATATAATGCAGTTATTATCGCTAGAACTGTAATAACTATACTCATTACTTATATTATTAGCAATATAACGTGCATTATTACCCATATTATGCAGTTATTATCGCTAGAACTGTAGTAAGTACACTTATTACTTATATCATTATCAATATAACATGCATTATTACCCATATTATGCAGTTATTATCGATAGAACTGTAATAAATATACTTATTACTTTTACTATTATCAATATATCATGCACTATTAGCCATATTTTACTATTATTATCGCTAGAACTGTAATAATTATACTTATTACTTATATTGTTAGCAATATAACGTGCATTATTACCCATATAATGCAGTTATTATCGCTAGAACTGTAATAATTATACTTATTACTTATATTATTATCAATATAACATGCATTATTACCCATATTATGCAGTTATTATCGCTAGAACGGTAATAATTGTACTCATTACTTATATTATTAGCAATATAACGCGCATTATTACCTATATTATGCAGTTATTATCCCTAGAACTGTAATAATTATACTTATTACTTATATCATTATCAATATAACATGCATTATTACCCATATAATGGAGGTATTATCGCTCGAACTGTAATAATTATACTTATTACTTATACTATTAGCAATATAACGTGCGTTATTACCCATATAATGCAGTTATTATCGCCAGAACTGTAATAATTATACTTATTACTTATATTATTATCAATATAACATGCGTCATTACCCATATTATGCAGTTATTATGTCTAGAACCATAATAAATATACTTATTACTCCCAATATTATCAATATAACATGCATTATTAACCATATAATGCAGTTATTATCGCTAGAACTGTAATAATTATACTTATTACTTATATTGTTAGCAATATAACGTGCATTATTACCCATATAATGTATTTATTATCGCTAGAACTGTAATAATTATACTTATTACTTATACTATTATCAATATAACATGCATTATTACCCATATAATAGAGGTATTATCGCAAGAACTGTAATAACTATACTTATTACTTATACTATTCGCAATATAACGTGCATTATTACCCATATAATGCAGTTATTATGTCTAGAACCATAATAAATATACTTATTACTCCCAATATTATCAATATAACATGCATTTTTACCCATATAATGCAGTTATTATCGCTAGAACTATAATAATTATACTTATTACTTATGTTATTATCAATATAACATGCATTATTACCCATATAATGCAGTTATTATGGCTAGAACTGTAATAATTGTACTCATTACTTATATTATTAGCAATATAACGTGCATTATTACCCATATTATGCAGTTATTATCGCTAGAACTGTAATAATTATACTTATTACTTATATTATTATCAATATAACAAGCATTATTACCCATATTATGCAGTTATTATCGCTAGAACTATAATAAATATACGCATTACTTTTATGATCATCAATATAACATAATTATTACCCATATTATGCAGTTATTATCGATAGAACTCTAATAAATATACTTATTACTTTTATTATTATCATTATAACATGCACTATTTGCCATATTTTACTATTATTATCGCTAGAACTATAATAATTATACTTATTACTCCCGATATTATCAATATAACATGCATTATTACCCATATAATGCAGTTATTATCGCTAGAGCTGTAATAATTGTACTCATTACTTATATTATTAGCAATATAACGTGCATTATTACCCATATTATGCAGTTATTATCGCTAGAACTGTAATAATTATACGTATTACTTTCATTATCATCAGTATAACATGCATTATTACCCACATAATGGAGGAATTGTCGCTAGAACTGTAATAATTATACTTATTACTTATATTATTATCAATATAACATGCATTATTACCCATATAATGGAGGTATTATCGCAAGCACTGTAATAATTATACTTATTACTTATACTATTAGCAATATAGCGTGCATTATTACCCATATAATGCAGTTATTATCGCCAGAACTGTAGTAAGTATACTTATTACTTATATCATTATCAATATAACATGCATTATTACCCATATTATGCAGTTATTATCGATAGAACTGTAATAAATATACTTATTACTTTTACTATTATCAATTTATCATGCACTATTAGCCATATTTTACTATTATTATCGCTAGAACTGTAATAATTATACTTATTACTTATATTGTTAGCAATATAACGTGCATTATTACCCATATAATGCAGTTATTATCGCTAGAACTGTAATAATTATACTTATTACTTATATCATTATCAATATAACATGCATTATTACCCATATTATGCAGTTATTATCGCTAGAACTATAATAAATATACGTATTACTTTCATTATCATCAGTATAACATGCATTATTACCCACATAATGATGGAATTATCGCTAGAACTGTAATAATTATACTCATTACTTATATTATTAGCAATATAACGTGCATTATTACCCATATTATGCAGTTATTATCGCTAGAACTGTAATAATTATACTTATTACTTATATCATTATCAATATAACATGCATTATTACCCATATTATGCAGTTATTATCGCTAGAACTATAATAAATATACGTATTACTTTCATTATCATCAGTATAACATGCATTATTACCCACATAATGGAGGTATTATCGCTAGAACTGTAATAATTATACTTATTACTTATATTATTCTCAATATAACATGCATTATTACCCATATTATGCAGTTATTATCGCTAGAACTACAATAAATATACGTATTACTTTCATTATCATCAGTATAACATGCATTATTACCCACATAATGGAGGTATTATCGCTAGAACTGTAATAATTATACTTATTACTTATATTATTATCAATATAACATGCCTTATTACCCATATAATGCAGTTATTATCGCTAGAACTGTAATAACTATACTCATTACTTATATTATTAGCAATATAACGTGCATTATTACCCATATTATGCAGTTATTATCGCTAGAACTGTAGTAAGTATACTTATTACTTATATCATTATCAATATAACATGCATTATTACCCATATTATGCAGTTATTATCGATAGAACTGTAATAAATATACTTATTACTTTTACTATTATCAATATATCATGCACTATTAGCCATATTTTACTATTATTATCGCTAGAACTGTAATAATTATACTTATTACTTATATTGTTAGCAATATAACGTGCATTATTACCCATATAATGCAGTTATTATCGCTAGAACTGTAATAATTATACTTATTACTTATATTATTATCAATATAACATGCATTATTACCCATATTATGCAGTTATTATCGCTAGAACGGTAATAATTGTACTCATTACTTATATTATTAGCAATATAACGCGCATTATTACCTATATTATGCAGTTATTATCCCTAGAACTGTAATAATTATACTTATTACTTATATCATTATCAATATAACATGCATTATTACCCATATAATGGAGGTATTATCGCTCGAACTGTAATAATTATACTTATTACTTATACTATTAGCAATATAACGTGCGTTATTACCCATATAATGCAGTTATTATCGCCAGAACTGTAATAATTATACTTATTACTTATATTATTCTCAATATAACATGTATTATTACCCATATTATGCAGTTATTATCGCTAGAACTATAATAAATATACGTAGTACTTTCATTATCATCAATATAACATGCAGTATTACCCATATAGGGAGGTATTATCGTTAGAACTGTAATAATTATACGTATTACTTATATTATTATCAATATAACATGCATTATTACCCATATTATGCAGTTATTATGTCTAGAACCATAATAAATATACTTATTACTCCCAATATTATCAATATAACATGCATTATTAACCATATAATGCAGTTATTATCGCTAGAACTGTAATAATTGTACTCATTACTTATATTATTACCAATATAAAAAGCATTATTACCCATATTATGCAGTTATTATCGCTAGAACTATAATAAATATACGCATTACTTTTATGATCATCAATATAACATAATTATTACCCATATTATGCAGTTATTATCGATAGAACTGTAATAAATATACTTATTACTTTTATTATTATCATTATAACATGCACTATTTGCCATATTTTACTATTATTATCGCTAGAACTATAATAATTGTACTTATTACTCCCGATATTATCAATATAACATGCATTATTACCCATATAATGCAGTTATTATCGCTAGAACTGTAATAATTGTACTCATTACTTATATTATTATCAATATAACAAGCATTATTACCCATATTATGCAGTTATTATCGCTAGAACTATAATAAATATACGCATTACTTTTATGATCATCAATATAACATAATTATTACCCATATTATGCAGTTATTATCGATAGAACTGTAATAAATATACTTATTACTTTTATTATTATCATTATAACATGCACTATTTGCCATATTTTACTATTATTATCGCTAGAACTATAATAATTATACTTATTACTCCTGATATTATCAATATAACATGCATTATTACCCATATAATGCAGTTATTATCGCTAGAACTGTAATAATTGTACTCATTACTTATATTATTAGCAATATAACGTGCGTTATTACCCATATTATGCAGTTATTATCGCTAGAACTGTAATAATTATACTTATTACTTATATCATTATCAATATAACATGCATTATTACCCATATTATGCAGTTATTATCGCTAGAACTATAATAAATATACGTATTACTTTCATTATCATCAGTATAACATGCATTATTACCCACATAATGGACGAATTATCGCTAGAACTGTAATAATTATACTTATTACTTATATTATTATCAATATAACATGCATTATTACCCATATAATGGAGGTATTATCGCAAGCACTGTAATAATTATACTTATTACTTATACTATTAGCTATATACTGTGCATTATTACCCATATAATGCAGTTATTATCGCTAGAACTGTAATAATTATACTTATTACTTATATCATTATCAATATAACATGCATTATTACCCATATTATGCAGTTATTATCGCTAGAACTATAATAAATATACGTATTACTTTCATTATCATCAGTATAACATGCATTATTACCCACATAATGGAGGAATTATCGCTAGAACTGTAATAATTATACTTATTACTTATATTATTATCAATATAACATGCATTATTACCCATATAATGGAGGTATTATCGCAAGCACTGTAATAATTATACTTATTACTTATACTATTAGCAATATAGCGTGCATTATTACCCATATAATGCAGTTATTATCGCCAGAACTGTAATAATTATACTTATTACTTATATTATTCTCAATATAACATCCATTATTACCCATATTATGCAGTTATTATCGCTAGAACTATAATAAATATACGTATTACTTTCATTATCATCAGTATAACATGCATTATTACCCACATGATGGAGGTATTATCGCTAGAACTGTAATAATTATACTTACAACTTATATTATTCTCAATATAACATGCATTATTACCCATATTATGCAGTTATCGCTAGAACTACAATAAATATACGTATTACTTTCATTATCATCAGTATAACATGCATTATTACCCACATAATGGAGGTATTATCGCTAGAACTATAATAATTATACTTATTACTTATGTTATTATCAATATAACATGCATTATTACCCATATAATGCAGTTATTATGGCTAGAACTGTAATAATTGTACTCATTACTTATATTATTAGCAATATAACGTGCATTATTACCCATATTATGCAGTTATTATCGCTAGAACTGTAATAATTATACTTATTACTTATATTATTACCAATATAACAAGCATTATTACCCATATTATGCAGTTATTATCGCTAGAACTATAATAAATATACGCATTACTTTTATGATCATCAATATAACATAATTATTACCCATATTATGCAGTTATTATCGATAGAACTGTAATAAATATACTTATTACTTTTATTATTATCATTATAACATGCACTATTTGCCATATTTTACTATTATTATCGCTAGAACTATAATAATTATACTTATTACTCCCGATATTATCAATATAACATGCATTATTACCCATATAATACAGTTATTATCGCTAGAACTGTAATAATTATACTTATTACTTATATTATTCTCAATATAACATCCATTATTACCCATATTATGCAGTTATTATCGCTAGAACTATAATAAATATACGTATTACTTTCATTATCATCAGTATAACATGCATTATTACCCACATAATGGAGGTATTATCGCTAGAACTGTAATAATTATACTTATTACTTATATTATTCTCAATATAACATGCATTATTACCCATATTATGCAGTTATTATCGCTAGAACTATAATAAATATACGTATTACTTTCATTATCATCAGTATAACATGCATTATTACCCACATAATGGAGGTATTATCGCTAGAACTGTAATAATTATACTTATTACTTATATTATTATCAATATAACATGCCTTATTACCCATATAATGCAGTTATTATCGCTAGAACTGTAATAATTATACTTTTTACTTATATTATTATCAATATAACATGCATTATTACCCATATTATGCAGTTATTATCGCTAGAACGGTAATAATTGTACTCATTACTTATATTATTAGCAATATAACGTGCATTGTCACCTATATTATGCAGTTATTATCCCTAGAACTGTAATAATTATACTTATTACTTATATTCTTATCAATATAACATGCATTATTACCCATATAATGGAGGTATTATCGCTAGAACTATAATAATTATACTTATTACTTATGTTATTATCAATATAACATGCATTATTACCCATATAATGCAGTTATTATGGCTAGAACTGTAATAATTGTACTCATTACTTATATTATTAGCAATATAACGTGCATTATTACCCATATTATGCAGTTATTATCGCTAGAACTGTAGTAAGTATACTTATTACTTATATCATTATCAATATAACATGCATTATTACCCATATTATGCAGTTATTATCGATAGAACTGTAATAAATATACTTATTACTTTTACTATTATCAATATATCATGCACTATTAGCCATATTTTACTACTATTATCGCTAGAACTATAATAATTATACTTATTACTTATATTGTTAGCAATATAACGTGCATTATTACCCATATAATGCAGTTATTATCGCTAGAACTGTAATAATTATACTTTTTACTTATATTGTTATCAATATAACATGCATTATTACCAATATTATGCAGTTATTATCGCTAGAACGGTAATAATTGTACTCATTACTTATATTATTAGCAATATAACGTGCATTGTTACCTCTATTATGCAGTTATTATCCCTAGAACTGTAATAATTATACTTATTACTTATATCATTATCAATATAACATGCATTATTACCCATATAATGGAGGTATTATCGCTCGAACTGTAATAATTATACTTATTACTTATACTATTAGCAATATAACGTGCGTTATTACCCATATAATTTAGTTATTATCGCCAGAACTGTAATAATTATACTTATTACTTATATTATTCTCAATATAACATGTATTATTACCCATATTATGCAGTTAATATCGCTAGAACTATAATAAATATACGTAGTACTTTCATTATCATCAATATAACATACAGTATTGCCCATATAATGGAGGTATTATCGTTAGAACTGTAATAATTATACTTATTACTTATATTATTATCAATATAACATGCATTATTACCCATATTATGCAGTTATTATGTCTAGAACCATAATAAATATACTTATTACTCCCAATATTATCAATATAACATGCATTATTAACCATATAATGCAGTTATTATCGCTAGAACTGTAATAATTATACTTATTACTTATATTATTCTCAATATAACATGCATTATTACCCATATTATGCCTTTATTATCGCTAGAACTATAATAAATATACGTATTACTTTCATTATCATCAGTATAACATGCATTATTACCCACATAATGGAGGTATTATCGCTAGGACTGTAATAATTATACTTATTACTTATATTATTATCAATATAACATGCCTTATTACCCATATAATGCAGTTATTATCGCTAGAACTGTAATAATTATACTTTTTACTTATATTATTATCAATATAACATGCATTATTACCCATATTATGCAGTTATTATCGCTAGAACGGTAATAATTGTACTCATTACTTATATTATTAGCAATATAACGTGCATTGTCACCTATATTATGCAGTTATTATCCCTAGAACTGTAATAATTATACTTATTACTTATATTCTTATCAATATAACATGCATTATTACCCATATAATGGAGGTATTATCGCTAGAACTATAATAATTATACTTATTACTTATGTTATTATCAATATAACATGCATTATTACCCATATAATGCAGTTATTATGGCTAGAACTGTAATAATTGTACTCATTACTTATATTATTAGCAATATAACGTGCATTATTACCCATATTATGCAGTTATTATCGCTAGAACTGTAGTAAGTATACTTATTACTTATATCATTATCAATATAACATGCATTATTACCCATATTATGCAGTTATTATCGATAGAACTGTAATAAATATACTTATTACTTTTACTATTATCAATATATCATGCACTATTAGCCATATTTTACTACTATTATCGCTAGAACTATAATAATTACACTTATTACTTATATTGTTAGCAATATAACGTGCATTATTACCCATATAATGCAGTTATTATCGCTAGAACTGTAATAATTATACTTTTTACTTATATTATTATCAATATAACATGCATTATTACCCATATTATGCAGTTATTATCGCTAGAACGGTAATAATTGTACTCATTACTTATATTATTAGCAATATAACGTGCATTGTTACCTATATTATGCAGTTATTATCCCTAGAACTGTAATAATTATACTTATTACTTATATCATTATCAATATAACATGCATTATTACCCATATAATGGAGGTATTATCGCTCGAACTGTAATAATTATACTTATTACTTATACTATTAGCAATATAACGTGCGTTATTACCCATATAATGCAGTTATTATCGCCAGAACTGTAATAATTATACTTATTACTTATATTATTCTCAATATAACATGTATTATTACCCATATTATGCAGTTAATATCGCTAGAACTATAATAAATATACGTAGTACTTTCATTATCATCAATATAACATACAGTATTACCCATATAATGGAGGTATTATCGTTAGAACTGTAATAATTATACTTATTACTTATATTATTATCAATATAACATGCATTATTACCCATATTATGCAGTTATTATGTCTAGAACCATAATAAATATACTTATTACTCCCAATGTTATCAATATAACATGCATTATTAACCATATAATGCAGTTATTATCGCTAGAACTGTAATAATTATACTTATTACTTATATTGTTAGCAATATAACGTGCATTATTACCCATATAATGTATTTATTATCGCTAGAACTGTAATAATTATACTTATTACTTATACTATTATCAATATAACATGCATTATTACCCATATAATAGAGGTATTATCGCAAGAACTGTAATAACTATACTTATTACTTATACTATTCGCAATATAACGTGCATTATTACCCATATAATGCAGTTATTATGTCTAGAACCATAATAAATATACTTATTACTCCCAATATTATCAATATAACATGCATTTTTACCCATATAATGCAGTTATTATCGCTAGAACTATAATAATTATACTTATTACTTATGTTATTATCAATATAACATGCATTATTACCCATATAATGCAGTTATTAGGGCTAGAACTGTAATAATTGTACTCATTACTTATATTATTAGCAATATAACGTGCATTATTACCCATATTATGCAGTTATTATCGCTAGAACTGTAATAATTATACTTATTACTTATATTATTATCAATATGACAAGCATTATTACCCATATTATGCAGTTATTATCGCTAGAACTATAATAAATATACGCATTACTTTTATGATCATCAATATAACATGCATTATTACCCATATTATGCGGTTATTATCGGTACAACTGTAATAAATATACTTATTACTTTTATTATTATCAATATAACATGCACTATTCGCCATATTTTACTATTATTATCGCTAGAACTATAATAATTATACTTATTACTCCCGATATTATCAATATAACATGCATTTTTACCCACATAATGGAGGTATTATCGCTAGAACTGTAATAATTATACTTATTACTTATATTATTATCAATGTAACATGCATTATTACCCATTTAATGCATTTATTATCGCTAGAACTGTAATAATTATACTTATTACTTATATTCTTATCAATATAACATGCATTATTACCCATATAATGGAGGTATTATCGCTAGAACTGTAATAATTATACTTATTACTTATACTATTAGCAATATAACGTGCATTATTACCCATATAATGCAGTTATTATCGCTAGAACTATAATAAATATACTTATTACTCCCAATATTATCAATATAACATGCATTTTTACCCATATAATGCAGTTATTATCGCTGGAACTATAATAATTATACTTATTACTTATGTTATTATCAATATAACATGCATTATTACCCATATAAAGCAGTTATTATGGCTAGAACTGTAATAATTGTACTCATTACTTATATTATTAGCAATATAACGCGCATTATTACCCATATTATGCAGTTATTATCGCTAGAACTGTAATAATTATACTTATTACTTATATTATTATCAATATAACAAGCATTATTACCCATATTATGCAGTTATTATCGATAGAACTGTAATAAATATACTTATTACTTTTATTATTATCATTATAACATGCACTATTTGCCATATTTTACTATTATTATCGCTAGAACTATAATAATTATACTTATTACTCCCGATATTATCAATATAACATGCATTATTACCCATATAATGCAGTTATTATCGCTAGAACTGTAATAATTGTACTCATTACTAATATTATTAGCAATATAACGTGCTTTATTACCCATATTATGCAGTTATTATCGCTAGAACTGTAATAATTATACTTACTACTTATATCATTATCAATATAACATGCATTATTACCCATATAATGGAGGTATTATCGCTAGAACTGTAATAATTATACTTATTACTTATATTATTATCAATATAACATGCATTATTACCCATATAATGCAGTTATTATCGCTAGAACTGTAATAATTGTACTCATTACTTATATTATTAGCAATATAACGTGCATTATTACGCATATTATGCAGTTATTATAGCTAGAACTGTAATAATTATACTTATTACTTATATTATTATCAATATAACATGCATTATTACCCATATTATGCAGTTTTTATCGCTAGAACTATAATAAATATACGTACTACTTTTATTATCATCAATATAACGTGCATTATTGCCCATATAATGCAGTTATTATCGCCAGAACTGTAATAATTATACTTTATACTTATATTATTCTTAATATAACATGCATTATTACAGATATTATGCAGTTATTATCGATAGAACTATAATAAATATACGTATTACTTTCATTATCATCAATATAACATGCATTATTACCCATATAATGCAGTTATTATCGCTAGAACTGTAATAATTATACTTATTACTTATATCATTATCAATATAACATGCATTATTACCCATATAATGGAGGTATTATCGCTAGAACTGTAATAATTATACTTATTACTTATACTGTTAGCAATATAACGTGCATTATTACCCATATAATGCAGTTATTATCGCCAGAACTGTAATAATTATACTTATTACTTATATTATTCTCAATATAACATGCATTATTACCCATATTATGCAGTTATTATCGATAGAACTATAATAAATATACGTATTACTTTCATTATCATCAATATAACATGCATTATTACCCATGTAATGCAGTTATTATCGCTAGAACTGTAATAAATATACGTATTACTTTCATTGTCATCAGTATAACATGCATTGTTACCCACATAATGGAGGTATTATCGCTAGAACTGTAATAATTATACTTATTACTTATATCATTATCAATATAACATGCATTATTACCCATATTATGCAGTTATTATCGATAGAACTGTAATAAATATACTTATTACTTTTACTATTATCAATATATCATGCACTATTAGCCATATTTTACTACTATTATCGCTAGAACTGTAATAATTATACTTATTACTTATATTGTTAGCAATATAACGTGCATTATTACACATATAATGCAGTTATTATTGCTAGAACTGTAATAATTATACTTATTACTTATATTATTATCAATATAACATGCATTATTACCCATATTATGCAGTTATTATCGCTAGAACGGTAATAATTGTACTCATTACTTATATTATTAGCAATATAACGTGCATTATTACCTATATTATGCAGTTATTATCCCTAGAACTGTAATAATTATACTTATTACTTATATCATTATCAATATAACATGCATTATTACCCATATAATGGAGGTATTATCGCTCGAACTGTAATAATTATACTTATTACTTATACTATTAGCAATATAACGTGCGTTATTACCCATATAATGCAGTTATTATCGCCAGAACTGTAATAATTATACTTATTACTTATATTATTCTCAATATAACATGTATTATTACCCATATTATGCAGTTATTATCGCTAGAACTATAATAAATATACGTAGTACTTTCATTATCATCAATATAACATGCAGTATTACCCATATAATGGAGGTATTATCGTTAGAACTGTAATAATTATACTTATTACTTATATTATTATCAATATAACATGCATTATTACCCATATTATGCAGTTATTATGTCTAGAACCATAATAAATATACTTATTACTCCCAATATTATCAATATAACATGCATTATTAACCATATAATGCAGTTATTATCGCTTGAACTGTAATAATTATACTTATTACTTATATTGTTAGCAATATAACGTGCATTATTACCCATATAATGTATTTATTATCGCTAGAACTGTAATAATTATACTTATTACTTATACTATTATCAATATAATATGCATTATTACCCATATAATAGAGGTATTATCGCAAGAACTGTAATAACTATACTTATTACTTATACTATTCGCAATATAACGTGCATTTTTACCCATATAATGCAGTTATTATGTCTAGAACCATAATAAATATACTTATTACTCCCAATATTATCAATATAACATGCATTTTTACCCATATAATGCAGTTATTATCGCTAGAACTATAATAATTATACTTATTACTTATGTTATTATCAATATAACATGCATTATTACCCATATAATGCAGTTATTATGGCTAGAACTGTAATAATTGTACTCATTACTTATATTATTAGCAATATAACGTGCATTATTACCCATATTATGCAGTTATTATCGCTAGAACTGTAATAATTATACTTATTACTTATATTATTATCAATATAACAAGCATTATTACCCATATTATGCAGTTATTATCGCTAGAACTATAATAAATATACGCATTACTTTTATGATCATCAATATAACATAATTATTACCCATATTATGCAGTTATTATCGATAGAACTGTAATAAATATACTTATTACTTTTATTATTATCATTATAACATGCACTATTCGCCATATTTTACTATTATTATCGCTAGAACTATAATAATTATACTTATTACTCCCGATATTATCAATATAACATGCATTTTTACCCACATAATGGAGGTATTATCGCTAGAACTGTAATAATTATACTTATTACTTATATTATTATCAATGTAACATGCATTATTACCCATTTAATGCATTTATTATCGCTAGAACTGTAATAATTATACTTATTACTTATATTCTTATCAATATAACATGCATTATTACCCATATAATGGAGGTATTATCGCTAGAACTGTAATAATTATACTTATTACTTATACTATTAGCAATATAACGTGCATTATTACCCATATAATGCAGTTATTATCGCTAGAACTATAATAAATATACTTATTACTCCCAATATTATCAATATAACATGCATTTTTACCCATATAATGCAGTTATTATCGCTGGAACTATAATAATTATACTTATTACTTATGTTATTATCAATATAACATGCATTATTACCCATATAATGCAGTTATTATGGCTAGAACTGTAATAATTGTACTCATTACTTATATTATTAGCAATATAACGCGCATTATTACCCATATTATGCAGTTATTATCGCTAGAACTGTAATAATTATACTTATTACTTATATTATTATCAATATAACAAGCATTATTACCCATATTATGCAGTTATTATCGCTAGAACTATAATAAATATACGCATTACTTTTATGATCATCTATATAACATAATTATTACCCATATTATGCAGTTATTATCGATAGAACTGTAATAAATATACTTATTACTTTTATTATTATCATTATAACATGCACTATTTGCCATATTTTACTATTATTATCGCTAGAACTATAATAATTATACTTATTACTCCCGATATTATCAATATAACATGCATTATTACCCATATAATGCAGTTATTATCGCTAGAACTGTAATAATTGTACTCATTACTAATATTATTAGCAATATAACGTGCATTATTACCCATATTATGCAGTTATTATCGCTAGAACTGTAATAATTATACTTATTACTTATATCATTATCAATATAACATGCATTATTACCCATATAATGGAGGTATTATCGCTAGAACTGTAATAATTATACTTATTACTTATACTGTTAGCAATATAACGTGCATTATTACCCATATAATGCAGTTATTATCGCCAGAACTGTAATAATTATACTTATTACTTATATTATTCTCAATATAACATGCATTATTACCCATATTATGCAGTTTTTATCGCTAGAACTATAATAAATATACGTACTACTTTTATTATCATCAATATAACGTGCATTATTGCCCATATAATGCAGTTATTATCGCCAGAACTGTAATAATTATACTTTATACTTATATTATTCTTAATATAACATGCATTATTACAGATATTATGCTGTTATTATCGATAGAACTATAATAAATATACGTATTACTTTCATTATCATCAATATAACATGCATTATTACCCATATAATGCAGTTATTATCGCTAGAACTGTAATAATTATACTTATTACTTATATCATTATCAATATAACATGCATTATTACCCATATAATGGAGGTATTATCGCTAGAACTGTAATAATTATACTTATTACTTATACTGTTAGCAATATAACGTGCATTATTACCCATATAATGCAGTTATTATCGCCAGAACTGTAATAATTATACTTATTACTTATATTATTCTCAATATAACATGCATTATTACCCATATTATGCAGTTATTATCGATAGAACTATAATAAATATACGTATTACTTTCATTATCATCAATATAACATGCATTATTACCCATATAATGCAGTTATTATCGCTAGAACTGTAATAAATATACGTATTACTTTCATTATCATCAGTATAACATGCATTGTTACCCACATAATGGAGGTATTATCGCTAGAACTGTAATAATTATACTTATTACTTATATCATTATCAATATAACATGCATTATTACCCATATTATGCAGTTATTATCGATAGAACTGTAATAAATATACTTATTACTTTTACTATTATCAATATATCATGCACTATTAGCCATATTTTACTACTATTATCGCTAGAACTGTAATAATTATACTTATTACTTATATTGTTAGCAATATAACGTGCATTATTACACATATAATGCAGTTATTATTGCTAGAACTGTAATAATTATACTTATTACTTATATTATTATCAATATAACATGCATTATTACCCATATTATGCAGTTATTATCGCTAGAACGGTAATAATTGTACTCATTACTTATATTATTAGCAATATAACGTGCATTATTACCTATATTATGCAGTTATTATCCCTAGAACTGTAATAATTATACTTATTACTTATATCATTATCAATATAACATGCATTATTACCCATATAATGGAGGTATTATCGCTCGAACTGTAATAATTATACTTATTACTTATACTATTAGCAATATAACGTGCGTTATTACCCATATAATGCAGTTATTATCGCCAGAACTGTAATAATTATACTTATTACTTATATTATTCTCAATATAACATGTATTATTACCCATATTATGCAGTTATTATCGCTAGAACTATAATAAATGTACGTAGTACTTTCATTATCATCAATATAACATGCAGTATTACCCATATAATGGAGGTATTATCGTTAGAACTGTAATAATTATACTTATTACTTATATTATTATCAATATAACATGCATTATTACCCATATTATGCAGTTATTATGTCTAGAACCATAATAAATATACTTATTACTCCCAATATTATCAATATAACATGCATTATTAACCATATAATGCAGTTATTATCGCTAGAACTGTAATAATTATACTTATTACTTATATTGTTAGCAATATAACGTGCATTATTACCCATATAATGTATTTATTATCGCTAGAACTGTAATAATTATACTTATTACTTATACTATTATCAATATAACATGCATTATTACCCATATAATAGAGGTATTATCGCAAGAACTGTAATAACTATAATTATTACTTATACTATTCGCAATATAACGTGCATTTTTACCCATATAATGCAGTTATTATGTCTAGAACCATAATAAATATACTTATTACTCCCAATATTATCAATATAACATGCATTTTTACCCATATAATGCAGTTATTATCGCTAGAACTATAATAATTATACTTATTACTTATGTTATTATCAATATAACATGCATTATTACCCATATAATGCAGTTATTATGGCTAGAACTGTAATAATTGTACTCATTACTTATATTATTAGCAATATAACGTGCATTATTACCCATATTATGCAGTTATTATCGCTAGAACTGTAATAATTATACTTATTACTTGTATTATTATCAATATAACAAGCATTATTACCCATATTATGCAGTTATTATCGCTAGAACTATAATAAATATACGCATTACTTTTATGATCATCAATATAACATAATTATTACCCATATTATGCAGTTATTATCGATAGAACTGTAATAAATATACTTATTACTTTTATTATTATCATTATAACATGCACTATTTGCCATATTTTACTATTATTATCGCTAGAACTATAATAATTATACTTATTACTCCCGATATTATCAATATAACATGCATTATTACCCATATATTGCAGTTATTATCGCTAGAACTGTAATAATTGTACTCATTACTTATATTATTAGCAATATAACGTGCATTATTACTCATATTATGCAGTTATTATCGCTAGAACTGTAATAATTATACTTATTACTTATATTATTATCAATATAACATGCATTTTTACCCACATAATGGAGGTATTATCGCTAGAACTGTAATAATTATACTTATTACATATATTATTATCAATGTAACATGCATTATTACCCATTTAATGCAGTTATTATCGCTAGAACTGTAATAATTATACTTATTACTTATATTATTATCAATATATCATGCATTATTACCCATATAATGGAGGTATTATCGCTAGAACTGTAATAATTATACTTATTACTTATACTATTAGCAATATAACGTGCATTATTTCCCATAAAATGCAGTTATTATCACTAGAACTATAATAATTATACTTATTACTCCCGATATTATCAATATAACATGCCTTATTACGCATATAATGCAGTTATTATCGCTAGAACTGTAATAAATATACTTACTACTTTCATTATCATCAATATAACATGCATTATTACCCATATTATGCAGTTATTATCGATAGAACTGTAATAAATATACTTATTACTTTTACTATTATCAATCTATCATGTACTATTAGCCATATTTTACTATTACTATCGCTAGAACTGTAATAATTATACTTATTACTTATATTGTTAGCAATATGGCGTGCATTATTACCCATATAATGCAGTTATTATCGCTAGAACTGTAATAATTATACTTATTACTTATATTATTATCAATATAAGATGCATTATTACCCATATTATGCAGTTATTGTCGATAGAACTGTAATAAATATACTTATTACTTTTACTATTATCAATATATCATGCACTATTAGCCATATTTTACTATTATTATCGCTAGAACTATAATAATTATACTTAATACTCCCGATATTATCAATATAACATGCCTTATTACGCATATAATGCAGTTATTATCGCTAGAACTGTAATAATTATACTTATTACTTATGTTATTATCAATGTAACATGCATTATTACCAATATAATGCAGTTACTATCGCTAGAACTGTAATAATTATACTTATTACTTATATTATTGTCAATATAACATGCATTATTACCCATATAATGGAGGTATTATCGCTAGAACTGTAATAATTATACTTATTACTTATACTATTAGCAATATAACGTGCATTATTACCCATATTATGCAGTTATTATCGCTAGAACTGTAATAATTATACTTATTACTTATATTATTATCAATATAACAAGCATTATTACCCATATTATGCAGTTATTATCGCTAGAACTATAATAAATATACGTAGTACTTTCATTATCATCAATATAACATGCAGTATTACCCATATAATGGAGGTATTATCGTTAGAACTGTAATAATTATACTTATTACTTATATTATTATCAATATAACATGCATTATTACCCATATTATGCAGTTATTATGTCTAGAACCATAATAAATATACTTATTACTCCCAATATTATCAATATAACATGCATTATTAACCATATAATGCAGTTATTATCGCTAGAACTCTAATAATTATACTTATTACTTATATTGTTAGCAATATAACGTGCATTATTACCCATATAATGTATTTATTATCGCTAGAACTGTAATAATTATACTTATTACTTATACTATTATCAATATAACATGCATTATTACCCATATAATAGAGGTATTATCGCAAGAACTGTAATAACTATACTTATTACTTATACTATTCGCAATATAACGTGCATTTTTACCCATAAAATGCAGTTATTATCACTAGAACTATAATAATTATACTTATTACTCCCGATATTATCAATATAACATGCCTTATTACGCATATAATGCAGTTATTATCGCTAGAACTGTAATAAATATACTTACTACTTTCATTATCATCAATATAACATGCATTATTACCCATATTATGCAGTTATTATCGATAGAACTGTAATAAATATACTTATTACTTTTACTATTATCAATCTATCATGTACTATTAGCCATATTTTACTATTACTATCGCTAGAACTGTAATAATTATACTTATTACTTATATTGTTAGCAATATGGCGTGCATTATTACCCATATAATGCAGTTATTATCGCTAGAACTGTAATAATTATACTTATTACTTATATTATTATCAATATAAGATGCATTATTACCCATATTATGCAGTTATTGTCGATAGAACTGTAATAAATATACTTATTACTTTTACTATTATCAATATATCATGCACTATTAGCCATATTTTACTATTATTATCGCTAGAACTATAATAATTATACTTAATACTCCCGATATTATCAATATAACATGCCTTATTACGCATATAATGCAGTTATTATCGCTAGAACTGTAATAATTATACTTATTACTTATGTTATTATCAATGTAACATGCATTATTACCAATATAATGCAGTTACTATCGCTAGAACTGTAATAAATATACTTACTACTTTCATTATCATCAATATAACATGCATTATTACCCATATTATGCAGTTATTATCGATAGAACTGTAATAAATATACTTATTACTTTTACTATTATCAATCTATCATGTACTATTAGCCATATTTTACTATTACTATCGCTAGAACTGTAATAATTATACTTATTACTTATATTGTTAGCAATATGGCGTGCATTATTACCCATATAATGCAGTTATTATCGCTAGAACTGTAATAATTATACTTATTACTTATATTATTATCAATATAAGATGCATTATTACCCATATTATGCAGTTATTGTCGATAGAACTGTAATAAATATACTTATTACTTTTACTATTATCAATATATCATGCACTATTAGCCATATTTTACTATTATTATCGCTAGAACTATAATAATTATACTTAATACTCCCGATATTATCAATATAACATGCCTTATTACGCATATAATGCAGTTATTATCGCTAGAACTGTAATAATTATACTTATTACTTATGTTATTATCAATGTAACATGCATTATTACCAATATAATGCAGTTACTATCGCTAGAACTGTAATAATTATACTTATTACTTATATTATTGTCAATATAACATGCATTATTACCCATATAATGGAGGTATTATCGCTAGAACTGTAATAATTATACTTATTACTTATACTATTAGCAATATAACGTGCATTATTACCCATATTATGCAGTTATTATCGCTAGAACTGTAATAATTATACTTATTACTTATATTATTATCAATATAACAAGCATTATTACCCATATTATGCAGTTATTATCGCTAGAACTATAATAAATATACGTAGTACTTTCATTATCATCAATATAACATGCAGTATTACCCATATAATGGAGGTATTATCGTTAGAACTGTAATAATTATACTTATTACTTATATTATTATCAATATAACATGCATTATTACCCATATTATGCAGTTATTATGTCTAGAACCATAATAAATATACTTATTACTCCCAATATTATCAATATAACATGCATTATTAACCATATAATGCAGTTATTATCGCTAGAACTCTAATAATTATACTTATTACTTATATTGTTAGCAATATAACGTGCATTATTACCCATATAATGTATTTATTATCGCTAGAACTGTAATAATTATACTTATTACTTATACTATTATCAATATAACATGCATTATTACCCATATAATAGAGGTATTATCGCAAGAACTGTAATAACTATACTTATTACTTATACTATTCGCAATATAACGTGCATTTTTACCCATATAATGCAGTTATTATGTCTAGAACCATAATAAATATACTTATTACTCCCAATATTATCAATATAACATGCATTTTTACCCATATAATGCAGTTATTATCGCTAGAACTATAATAATTATACTTATTACTTATGTTATTATCAATATAACATGCATTATTACCCATATAATGCAGTTATTATGGCTAGAACTGTAATAATTGTACTCATTACTTATATTATTAGCAATATAACGTGCATTATTACGCATATTATGCAGTTATTATCGCTAGAACTGTAATAATTATACTTATTACTTATATTATTATCAATATAACATGCATTATTACCCATATTATGCAGTTTTTATCGCTAGAACTATAATAAATATACGTACTACTTTTATTATCATCAATATAACGTGCATTATTGCCCATATAATGCAGTTATTATCGCCAGAACTGTAATAATTATACTTTATACTTATATTATTCTTAATATAACATGCATTATTACAGATATTATGCAGTTATTATCGATAGAACTATAATAAATATACGTATTACTTTCATTATCATCAATATAACATGCATTATTCCCCATATAATGCAGTTATTATCGCTAGAACTGTAATAATTATACTTATTACTTATATCATTATCAATATAACATGCATTATTACCCATATAATGGAGGTATTATCGCTCGAACTGTAATAATTATACTTATTACTTATACTATTAGCAATATAACGTGCGTTATTGCCCATATAATGCAGTTATTATCGCCAGAACTGTAATAATTATACTTATTACTTATATTATTCTCAATATAACATGTATTATTACCCATATTATGCAGTTATTATCGCTAGAACTATAATAAATATACGTAGTACTTTCATTATCATCAATATAACATGCAGTATTACCCATATAATGGAGGTATTATCGTTAGAACTGTAATAATTATACTTATTACTTATATTATTATCAATATAACATGCATTATTACCCATATTATGCAGTTATTATGTCTAGAACCATAATAAATATACTTATTACTCCCAATATTATCAATATAACATGCATTATTAACCATATAATGCAGTTATTATCGCTAGAACTGTAATAATTATACTTATTACTTATATTGTTAGCAATATAACGTGCATTATTACCCATATAATGTATTTATTATCGCTAGAACTGTAATAATTATACTTATTACTTATACTATTATCAATATAACATGCATTATTACCCATATAATAGAGGTATTATCGCAAGAACTGTAATAACTATACTTATTACTTATACTATTCGCAATATAACGTGCATTTTTACCCATATAATGCAGTTATTATGTCTAGAACCATAATAAATATACTTATTACTCCCAATATTATCAATATAACATGCATTTTTACCCATATAATGCAGTTATTATCGCTAGAACTATAATAATTATACTTATTACTTATGTTATTATCAATATAACATGCATTATTACCCATATAATGCAGTTATTATGGCTAGAACTGTAATAATTGTACTCATTACTTATATTATTAGCAATATAACGTGCATTATTACCCATATTATGCAGTTATTATCGCTAGAACTGTAATAATTATACTTATTACTTATATTATTATCAATATAACAAGCATTATTACCCATATTATGCAGTTATTATCGCTAGAACTATAATAAATATACGCATTACTTTTATGATCATCAATATAACATAATTATTACCCATATTATGCAGTTATTATCGATAGAACTGTAATAAATATACTTATTACTTTTATTATTATCATTATAACATGCACTATTCGCCATATTTTACTATTATTATCGCTAGAACTATAATAATTATACTTATTACTCCCGATATTATCAATATAACATGCATTTTTACCCACATAATGGAGGTATTATCGCTAGAACTGTAATAATTATACTTATTACTTATATTATTATCAATGTAACATGCATTATTACCCATTTAATGCATTTATTATCGCTAGAACTGTAATAATTATACTTATTACTTATATTCTTATCAATATAACATGCATTATTACCCATATAATGGAGGTATTATCGCTAGAACTGTAATAATTATACTTATTACTTATACTATTAGCAATATAACGTGCATTATTACCCATATAATGCAGTTATTATCGCTAGAACTATAATAAATATACTTATTACTCCCAATATTATCAATATAACATGCATTTTTACCCATATAATGCAGTTATTATCGCTGGAACTATAATAATTATACTTATTACTTATGTTATTATCAATATAACATGCATTATTACCCATATAATGCAGTTATTATGGCTAGAACTGTAATAATTGTACTCATTACTTATATTATTAGCAATATAACGCGCATTATTACCCATATTATGCAGTTATTATCGCTAGAACTGTAATAATTATACTTATTACTTATATTATTATCAATATAACAAGCATTATTACCCATATTATGCAGTTATTATCGCTAGAACTATAATAAATATACGCATTACTTTTATGATCATCTATATAACATAATTATTACCCATATTATGCAGTTATTATCGATAGAACTGTAATAAATATACTTATTACTTTTATTATTATCATTATAACATGCACTATTTGCCATATTTTACTATTATTATCGCTAGAACTATAATAATTATACTTATTACTCCCGATATTATCAATATAACATGCATTATTACCCATATAATGCAGTTATTATCGCTAGAACTGTAATAATTGTACTCATTACTAATATTATTAGCAATATAACGTGCATTATTACCCATATTATGCAGTTATTATCGCTAGAACTGTAATAATTATACTTATTACTTATATCATTATCAATATAACATGCATTATTACCCATATAATGGAGGTATTATCGCTAGAACTGTAATAATTATACTTATTACTTATATTATTATCAATATAACATGCATTATTACCCATATAATGCAGTTATTATCGCTAGAACTGTAATAATTGTACTCATTACTTATATTATTAGCAATATAACGTGCATTATTACGCATATTATGCAGTTATTATCGCTAGAACTGTAATAATTATACTTATTACTTATATTATTATAAATATAACATGCATTATTACCCATATTATGCAGTTTTTATCGCTAGAACTATAATAAATATACGTACTACTTTTATTATCATCAATATAACGTGCATTATTGCCCATATAATGCAGTTATTATCGCCAGAACTGTAATAATTATACTTTATACTTATATTATTCTTAATATAACATGCATTATTACAGATATTATGCTGTTATTATCGATAGAACTATAATAAATATACGTATTACTTTCATTATCATCAATATAACATGCATTATTACCCATATAATGCAGTTATTATCGCTAGAACTGTAATAATTATACTTATTACTTATATCATTATCAATATAACATGCATTATTACCCATATAATGGAGGTATTATCGCTAGAACTGTAATAATTATACTTATTACTTATACTGTTAGCAATATAACGTGCATTATTACCCATATAATGCAGTTATTATCGCCAGAACTGTAATAATTATACTTATTACTTATATTATTCTCAATATAACATGCATTATTACCCATATTATGCAGTTATTATCGATAGAACTATAATAAATATACGTATTACTTTCATTATCATCAATATAACATGCATTATTACCCATATAATGCAGTTATTATCGCTAGAACTGTAATAAATATACGTATTACTTTCATTATCATCAGTATAACATGCATTGTTACCCACATAATGGAGGTATTATCGCTAGAACTGTAATAATTATACTTATTACTTATATCATTATCAATATAACATGCATTATTACCCATATTATGCAGTTATTATCGATAGAACTGTAATAAATATACTTATTACTTTTACTATTATCAATATATCATGCACTATTAGCCATATTTTACTACTATTATCGCTAGAACTGTAATAATTATACTTATTACTTATATTGTTAGCAATATAACGTGCATTATTACACATATAATGCAGTTATTATTGCTAGAACTGTAATAATTATACTTATTACTTATATTATTATCAATATAACATGCATTATTACCCATATTATGCAGTTATTATCGCTAGAACGGTAATAATTGTACTCATTACTTATATTATTAGCAATATAACGTGCATTATTACCTATATTATGCAGTTATTATCCCTAGAACTGTAATAATTATACTTATTACTTATATCATTATCAATATAACATGCATTATTACCCATATAATGGAGGTATTATCGCTCGAACTGTAATAATTATACTTATTACTTATACTATTAGCAATATAACGTGCGTTATTACCCATATAATGCAGTTATTATCGCCAGAACTGTAATAATTATACTTATTACTTATATTATTCTCAATATAACATGTATTATTACCCATATTATGCAGTTATTATCGCTAGAACTATAATAAATATACGTAGTACTTTCATTATCATCAATATAACATGCAGTATTACCCATATAATGGAGGTATTATCGTTAGAACTGTAATAATTATACTTATTACTTATATTATTATCAATATAACATGCATTATTACCCATATTATGCAGTTATTATGTCTAGAACCATAATAAATATACTTATTACTCCCAATATTATCAATATAACATGCATTATTAACCATATAATGCAGTTATTATCGCTAGAACTGTAATAATTATACTTATTACTTATATTGTTAGCAATATAACGTGCATTATTACCCATATAATGTATTTATTATCGCTAGAACTGTAATAATTATACTTATTACTTATACTATTATCAATATAACATGCATTATTACCCATATAATAGAGGTATTATCGCAAGAACTGTAATAACTATACTTATTACTTATACTATTCGCAATATAACGTGCATTTTTACCCATATAATGCAGTTATTATGGCTAGAACTGTAATAATTGTACTCATTACTTATATTATTAGCAATATAACGTGCATTATTACCCATATTATGCAGTTATTATCGCTAGAACTGTAATAATTATACTTATTACTTATATTATTATCAATATAACAAGCATTATTACCCATATTATGCAGTTATTATCGCTAGAACTATAATAAATATACGCATTACTTTTATGATCATCAATATAACATAATTATTACCCATATTATGCAGTTATTATCGATAGAACTGTAATAAATATACTTATTACTTTTATTATTATCATTATAACATGCACTATTCGCCATATTTTACTATTATTATCGCTAGAACTATAATAATTATACTTATTACTCCCGATATTATCAATATAACATGCATTTTTACCCACATAATGGAGGTATTATCGCTAGAACTGTAATAATTATACTTATTACTTATATTATTATCAATGTAACATGCATTATTACCCATTTAATGCATTTATTATCGCTAGAACTGTAATAATTATACTTATTACTTATATTCTTATCAATATAACATGCATTATTACCCATATAATGGAGGTATTATCGCTAGAACTGTAATAATTATACTTATTACTTATACTATTAGCAATATAACGTGCATTATTACCCATATAATGCAGTTATTATCGCTAGAACTATAATAAATATACTTATTACTCCCAATATTATCAATATAACATGCATTTTTACCCATATAATGCAGTTATTATCGCTGGAACTATAATAATTATACTTATTACTTATGTTATTATCAATATAACATGCATTATTACCCATATAATGCAGTTATTATGGCTAGAACTGTAATAATTGTACTCATTACTTATATTATTAGCAATATAACGCGCATTATTACCCATATTATGCAGTTATTATCGCTAGAACTGTAATAATTATACTTATTACTTATATTATTATCAATATAACAAGCATTATTACCCATATTATGCAGTTATTATCGCTAGAACTATAATAAATATACGCACTACTTTTATGATCATCTATATAACATAATTATTACCCATATTATGCAGTTATTATCGATAGAACTGTAATAAATATACTTATTACTTTTATTATTATCATTATAACATGCACTATTTGCCATATTTTACTATTATTATCGCTAGAACTATAATAATTATACTTATTACTCCCGATATTATCAATATAACATGCATTATTACCCATATAATGCAGTTATTATCGCTAGAACTGTAATAATTGTACTCATTACTTATATTA
This sequence comes from Megachile leachella, assembly GCA_963576845.1. NCBI lineage: Eukaryota > Metazoa > Arthropoda > Insecta > Hymenoptera > Megachilidae > Megachile > Megachile leachella. Next base: position 1,453,600 of record CAUYWW010000201.1, on the reverse strand, counting down.
TTAGCAATATAACGTGCATTATTACGCATATTATGCAGTTATTATCGCTAGAACTGTAATAATTATACTTATTACTTATATTATTATAAATATAACATGCATTATTACCCATATTATGCAGTTTTTATCGCTAGAACTATAATAAATATACGTACTACTTTTATTATCATCAATATAACGTGCATTATTGCCCATATAATGCAGTTATTATCGCCAGAACTGTAATAATTATACTTTATACTTATATTATTCTTAATATAACATGCATTATTACAGATATTATGCTGTTATTATCGATAGAACTATAATAAATATACGTATTACTTTCATTATCATCAATATAACATGCATTATTACCCATATAATGCAGTTATTATCGCTAGAACTGTAATAATTATACTTATTACTTATACTGTTAGCAATATAACGTGCATTATTACCCATATAATGCAGTTATTATCGCCAGAACTGTAATAATTATACTTATTACTTATATTATTCTCAATATAACATGCATTATTACCCATATTATGCAGTTATTATCGATAGAACTATAATAAATATACGTATTACTTTCATTATCATCAATATAACATGCATTATTACCCATATAATGCAGTTATTATCGCTAGAACTGTAATAAATATACGTATTACTTTCATTATCATCAGTATAACATGCATTGTTACCCACATAATGGAGGTATTATCGCTAGAACTGTAATAATTATACTTATTACTTATATCATTATCAATATAACATGCATTATTACCCATATTATGCAGTTATTATCGATAGAACTGTAATAAATATACTTATTACTTTTACTATTATCAATATATCATGCACTATTAGCCATATTTTACTACTATTATCGCTAGAACTGTAATAATTATACTTATTACTTATATTGTTAGCAATATAACGTGCATTATTACACATATAATGCAGTTATTATTGCTAGAACTGTAATAATTATACTTATTACTTATATTATTATCAATATAACATGCATTATTACCCATATTATGCAGTTATTATCGCTAGAACGGTAATAATTGTACTCATTACTTATATTATTAGCAATATAACGTGCATTATTACCTATATTATGCAGTTATTATCCCTAGAACTGTAATAATTATACTTATTACTTATATCATTATCAATATAACATGCATTATTACCCATATAATGGAGGTATTATCGCTCGAACTGTAATAATTATACTTATTACTTATACTATTAGCAATATAACGTGCGTTATTACCCATATAATGCAGTTATTATCGCCAGAACTGTAATAATTATACTTATTACTTATATTATTCTCAATATAACATGTATTATTACCCATATTATGCAGTTATTATCGCTAGAACTATAATAAATATACGTAGTACTTTCATTATCATCAATATAACATGCAGTATTACCCATATAATGGAGGTATTATCGTTAGAACTGTAATAATTATACTTATTACTTATATTATTATCAATATAACATGCATTATTACCCATATTATGCAGTTATTATGTCTAGAACCATAATAAATATACTTATTACTCCCAATATTATCAATATAACATGCATTATTAACCATATAATGCAGTTATTATCGCTAGAACTGTAATAATTATACTTATTACTTATATTGTTAGCAATATAACGTGCATTATTACCCATATAATGTATTTATTATCGCTAGAACTGTAATAATTATACTTATTACTTATACTATTATCAATATAACATGCATTATTACCCATATAATAGAGGTATTATCGCAAGAACTGTAATAACTATACTTATTACTTATACTATTCGCAATATAACGTGCATTTTTACCCATATAATGCAGTTATTATGTCTAGAACCATAATAAATATACTTATTACTCCCAATATTATCAATATAACATGCATTTTTACCCATATAATGCAGTTATTATCGCTAGAACTATAATAATTATACTTATTACTTATGTTATTATCAATATAACATGCATTATTACCCATATAATGCAGTTATTATGGCTAGAACTGTAATAATTGTACTCATTACTTATATTATTAGCAATATAACGTGCATTATTACCCATATTATGCAGTTATTATCGCTAGAACTGTAATAATTATACTTATTACTTATATTATTATCAATATAACAAGCATTATTACCCATATTATGCAGTTATTATCGCTAGAACTATAATAAATATACGCATTACTTTTATGATCATCAATATAACATAATTATTACCCATATTATGCAGTTATTATCGATAGAACTGTAATAAATATACTTATTACTTTTATTATTATCATTATAACATGCACTATTTGCCATATTTTACTATTATTATCGCTAGAACTATAATAATTATACTTATTACTCCCGATATTATCAATATAACATGCATTATTACCCATATATTGCAGTTATTATCGCTAGAACTGTAATAATTGTACTCATTACTTATATTATTAGCAATATAACGTGCATTATTACTCATATTATGCAGTTATTATCGCTAGAACTGTAATAATTATACTTATTACTTATATTATTATCAATGTAACATGCATTATTACCCATTTAATGCATTTATTATCGCTAGAACTGTAATAATTATACTTATTACTTATATTGTTATCAATATAACATGCATTATTACCCATATAATGGAGGTATTATCGCTAGAACTGTAATAATTATACTTATTACTTATACTATTAGCAATATAACGTGCATTATTACCCATATAATGCAGTTATTATCGCCAGAACTGTAATAATTATACTTATTACTTATATTATTATCAATATAACATGCATTATTACCCATACAATAGAGGTACTATCGCAAGAACTGTAATAACTATACTTATTACTTATACTATTAGCAATATAACGTGCGTTATTACCCATATAATGCAGTTATTATGTCTAGAACCTTATAAAATATACTTATTACTCCCAATATTATCAATATAACATGCATTTTTACCCACATAATGGAGGTATTATCGCTAGAACTGTAATAATTATACTTATTACATATATTATTATCAATGTAACATGCATTATTACCCATTTAATGCAGTTATTATCGCTAGAACTGTAATAATTATACTTATTACTTATATTATTATCAATATATCATGCATTATTACCCATATAATGGAGGTATTATCGCTAGAACTGTAATAATTATACTTATTACTTATACTATTAGCAATATAACGTGCATTATTTCCCATATAATGCAGTTATTATCACTAGAACTATAATAATTATACTTATTACTCCCGATATTATCAATATAACATGCCTTATTACGCATATAATGCAGTTATTATCGCTAGAACTGTAATAAATATACTTACTACTTTCATTATCATCAATATAACATGCATTATTACCCATATTATGCAGTTATTATCGATAGAACTGTAATAAATATACTTATTACTTTTACTATTATCAATCTATCATGTACTATTAGCCATATTTTACTATTACTATCGCTAGAACTGTAATAATTATACTTATTACTTATATTGTTAGCAATATAGCGTGCATTATTACCCATATAATGCAGTTATTATCGCTAGAACTGTAATAATTATACTTATTACTTATATTATTATCAATATAAGATGCATTATTACCCATATTATGCAGTTATTGTCGATAGAACTGTAATAAATATACTTATTACTTTTACTATTATCAATATATCATGCACTATTAGCCATATTTTACTATTATTATCGCTAGAACTATAATAATTATACTTAATACTCCCGATATTATCAATATAACATGCCTTATTACGCATATAATGCAGTTATTATCGCTAGAACTGTAATAATTATACTTATTACTTATGTTATTATCAATGTAACATGCATTATTACCAATATAATGCAGTTACTATCGCTAGAACTGTAATAATTATACTTATTACTTATATTATTGTCAATATAACATGCATTATTACCCATATAATGGAGGTATTATCGCTAGAACTGTAATAATTATACTTATTACTTATACTATTAGCAATATAACGTGCATTATTACCCATATTATGCAGTTATTATCGCTAGAACTGTAATAATTATACTTATTACTTATATTATTATCAATATAACAAGCATTATTACCCATATTATGCAGTTATTATCGCTAGAACTATAATAAATATACGTAGTACTTTCATTATCATCAATATAACATGCAGTATTACCCATATAATGGAGGTATTATCGTTAGAACTGTAATAATTATACTTATTACTTATATTATTATCAATATAACATGCATTATTACCCATATTATGCAGTTATTATGTCTAGAACCATAATAAATATACTTATTACTCCCAATATTATCAATATAACATGCATTATTAACCATATAATGCAGTTATTATCGCTAGAACTCTAATAATTATACTTATTACTTATATTGTTAGCAATATAACGTGCATTATTACCCATATAATGTATTTATTATCGCTAGAACTGTAATAATTATACTTATTACTTATACTATTATCAATATAACATGCATTATTACCCATATAATAGAGGTATTATCGCAAGAACTGTAATAACTATACTTATTACTTATACTATTCGCAATATAACGTGCATTTTTACCCATATAATGCAGTTATTATGTCTAGAGCCATAATAAATATACTTATTACTCCCAATATTATCAATATAACATGCATTTTTACCCATATAATGCAGTTATTATCGCTAGAACTATAATAATTATACTTATTACTTATGTTATTATCAATATAACATGCATTATTACCCATATAATGCAGTTATTATGGCTAGAACTGTAATAATTGTACTCATTACTTATATTATTAGCAATATAACGTGCATTATTACGCATATTATGCAGTTATTATCGCTAGAACTGTAATAATTATACTTATTACTTATATTATTATCAATATAACATGCATTATTACCCATATTATGCAGTTTTTATCGCTAAAACTATAATAAATATACGTACTACTTTTATTATCATCAATATAACGTGCATTATTGCCCATATAATGCAGTTATTATCGCCAGAACTGTAATAATTATACTTTATACTTATATTATTCTTAATATAACATGCATTATTACAGATATTATGCAGTTATTATCGATAGAACTATAATAAATATACGTATTACTTTCATTATCATCAATATAACATGCATTATTACCCATATAATGCAGTTATTATCGCTAGAACTGTAATAATTATACTTATTACTTATATCATTATCAATATAACATGCATTATTACCCATATAATGGAGGTATTATCGCTAGAACTGTAATAATTATACTTATTACTTATACTGTTAGCAATATAACGTGCATTATTACCCATATAATGCAGTTATTATCGCCAGAACTGTAATAATTATACTTATTACTTATATTATTCTCAATATAACATGCATTATTACCCATATTATGCAGTTATTATCGATAGAACTATAATAAATATACGTATTACTTTCATTATCATCAATATAACATGCATTATTACCCATATAATGCAGTTATTATCGCTAGAACTGTAATAAATATACGTATTACTTTCATTATCATCAGTATAACATGCATTGTTACCCACATAATGGAGGTATTATCGCTAGAACTGTAATAATTATACTTATTACTTATATCATTATCAATATAACATGCATTATTACCCATATTATGCAGTTATTATCGATAGAACTGTAATAAATATACTTATTACTTTTACTATTATCAATATATCATGCACTATTAGCCATATTTTACTACTATTATCGCTAGAACTGTAATAATTATACTTATTACTTATATTGTTAGCAATATAACGTGCATTATTACACATATAATGCAGTTATTATTGCTAGAACTGTAATAATTATACTTATTACTTATATTATTATCAATATAACATGCATTATTACCCATATTATGCAGTTATTATCGCTAGAACGGTAATAATTGTACTCATTACTTATATTATTAGCAATATAACGTGCATTATTACCTATATTATGCAGTTATTATCCCTAGAACTGTAATAATTATACTTATTACTTATATCATTATCAATATAACATGCATTATTACCCATATAATGGAGGTATTATCGCTCGAACTGTAATAATTATACTTATTACTTATACTATTAGCAATATAACGTGCGTTATTACCCATATAATGCAGTTATTATCGCCAGAACTGTAATAATTATACTTATTACTTATATTATTCTCAATATAACATGTATTATTACCCATATTATGCAGTTATTATCGCTAGAACTATAATAAATATACGTAGTACTTTCATTATCATCAATATAACATGCAGTATTACCCATATAATGGAGGTATTATCGTTAGAACTGTAATAATTATACTTATTACTTATATTATTATCAATATAACATGCATTATTACCCATATTATGCAGTTATTATGTCTAGAACCATAATAAATATACTTATTACTCCCAATATTATCAATATAACATGCATTATTAACCATATAATGCAGTTATTATCGCTAGAACTGTAATAATTATACTTATTACTTATATTGTTAGCAATATAACGTGCATTATTACCCATATAATGTATTTATTATCGCTAGAACTGTAATAATTATACTTATTACTTATACTATTATCAATATAACATGCATTATTACCCATATAATAGAGGTATTATCGCAAGAACTGTAATAACTATACTTATTACTTATACTATTCGCAATATAACGTGCATTTTTACCCATATAATGCAGTTATTATGTCTAGAACCATAATAAATATACTTATTACTCCCAATATTATCAATATAACATGCATTTTTACCCATATAATGCAGTTATTATCGCTAGAACTATAATAATTATACTTATTACTTATGTTATTATCAATATAACATGCATTATTACCCATATAATGCAGTTATTATGGCTAGAACTGTAATAATTGTACTCATTACTTATATTATTAGCAATATAACGTGCATTATTACCCATATTATGCAGTTATTATCGCTAGAACTGTAATAATTATACTTATTACTTATATTATTATCAATATAACAAGCATTATTACCCATATTATGCAGTTATTATCGCTAGAACTATAATAAATATACGCATTACTTTTATGATCATCAATATAACATAATTATTACCCATATTATGCAGTTATTATCGATAGAACTGTAATAAATATACTTATTACTTTTATTATTATCATTATAACATGCACTATTCGCCATATTTTACTATTATTATCGCTAGAACTATAATAATTATACTTATTACTCCCGATATTATCAATATAACATGCATTTTTACCCACATAATGGAGGTATTATCGCTAGAACTGTAATAATTATACTTATTACTTATATTATTATCAATGTAACATGCATTATTACCCATTTAATGCATTTATTATCGCTAGAACTGTAATAATTATACTTATTACTTATATTCTTATCAATATAACATGCATTATTACCCATATAATGGAGGTATTATCGCTAGAACTGTAATAATTATACTTATTACTTATACTATTAGCAATATAACGTGCATTATTACCCATATAATGCAGTTATTATCGCTAGAACTATAATAAATATACTTATTACTCCCAATATTATCAATATAACATGCATTTTTACCCATATAATGCAGTTATTATCGCTGGAACTATAATAATTATACTTATTACTTATGTTATTATCAATATAACATGCATTATTACCCATATAATGCAGTTATTATGGCTAGAACTGTAATAATTGTACTCATTACTTATATTATTAGCAATATAACGCGCATTATTACCCATATTATGCAGTTATTATCGCTAGAACTGTAATAATTATACTTATTACTTATATTATTATCAATATAACAAGCATTATTACCCATATTATGCAGTTATTATCGCTAGAACTATAATAAATATACGCATTACTTTTATGATCATCTATATAACATAATTATTACCCATATTATGCAGTTATTATCGATAGAACTGTAATAATTATACTTATTACTCCCGATATTATCAATATAACATGCCTTATTACGCATATAATGCAGTTATTATCGCTAGAACTGTAATAAATATACTTACTACTTTCATTATCATCAATATAACATGCATTATTACCCATATTATGCAGTTATTATCGATAGAACTGTAATAAATATACTTATTACTTTTACTATTATCAATCTATCATGTACTATTAGCCATATTTTACTATTACTATCGCTAGAACTGTAATAATTATACTTATTACTTATATTGTTAGCAATATAGCGTGCATTATTACCCATATAATGCAGTTATTATCGCTAGAACTGTAATAATTATACTTATTACTTATATTATTATCAATATAAGATGCATTATTACCCATATTATGCAGTTATTGTCGATAGAACTGTAATAAATATACTTATTACTTTTACTATTATCAATATATCATGCACTATTAGCCATATTTTACTATTATTATCGCTAGAACTATAATAATTATACTTAATACTCCCGATATTATCAATATAACATGCCTTATTACGCATATAATGCAGTTATTATCGCTAGAACTGTAATAATTATACTTATTACTTATGTTATTATCAATGTAACATGCATTATTACCAATATAATGCAGTTACTATCGCTAGAACTGTAATAATTATACTTATTACTTATATTATTGTCAATATAACATGCATTATTACCCATATAATGGAGGTATTATCGCTAGAACTGTAATAATTATACTTATTACTTATACTATTAGCAATATAACGTGCATTATTACCCATATTATGCAGTTATTATCGCTAGAACTGTAATAATTATACTTATTACTTATATTATTATCAATATAACAAGCATTATTACCCATATTATGCAGTTATTATCGCTAGAACTATAATAAATATACGTAGTACTTTCATTATCATCAATATAACATGCAGTATTACCCATATAATGGAGGTATTATCGTTAGAACTGTAATAATTATACTTATTACTTATATTATTATCAATATAACATGCATTATTACCCATATTATGCAGTTATTATGTCTAGAACCATAATAAATATACTTATTACTCCCAATATTATCAATATAACATGCATTATTAACCATATAATGCAGTTATTATCGCTAGAACTCTAATAATTATACTTATTACTTATATTGTTAGCAATATAACGTGCATTATTACCCATATAATGTATTTATTATCGCTAGAACTGTAATAATTATACTTATTACTTATACTATTATCAATATAACATGCATTATTACCCATATAATAGAGGTATTATCGCAAGAACTGTAATAACTATACTTATTACTTATACTATTCGCAATATAACGTGCATTTTTACCCATATAATGCAGTTATTATGTCTAGAGCCATAATAAATATACTTATTACTCCCAATATTATCAATATAACATGCATTTTTACCCATATAATGCAGTTATTATCGCTAGAACTATAATAATTATACTTATTACTTATGTTATTATCAATATAACATGCATTATTACCCATATAATGCAGTTATTATGGCTAGAACTGTAATAATTGTACTCATTACTTATATTATTAGCAATATAACGTGCATTATTACGCATATTATGCAGTTATTATCGCTAGAACTGTAATAATTATACTTATTACTTATATTATTATCAATATAACATGCATTATTACCCATATTATGCAGTTTTTATCGCTAAAACTATAATAAATATACGTACTACTTTTATTATCATCAATATAACGTGCATTATTGCCCATATAATGCAGTTATTATCGCCAGAACTGTAATAATTATACTTTATACTTATATTATTCTTAATATAACATGCATTATTACAGATATTATGCAGTTATTATCGATAGAACTATAATAAATATACGTATTACTTTCATTATCATCAATATAACATGCATTATTACCCATATAATGCAGTTATTATCGCTAGAACTGTAATAATTATACTTATTACTTATATCATTATCAATATAACATGCATTATTACCCATATAATGGAGGTATTATCGCTAGAACTGTAATAATTATACTTATTACTTATACTGTTAGCAATATAACGTGCATTATTACCCATATAATGCAGTTATTATCGCCAGAACTGTAATAATTATACTTATTACTTATATTATTCTCAATATAACATGCATTATTACCCATATTATGCAGTTATTATCGATAGAACTATAATAAATATACGTATTACTTTCATTATCATCAATATAACATGCATTATTACCCATATAATGCAGTTATTATCGCTAGAACTGTAATAAATATACGTATTACTTTCATTATCATCAGTATAACATGCATTGTTACCCACATAATGGAGGTATTATCGCTAGAACTGTAATAATTATACTTATTACTTATATCATTATCAATATAACATGCATTATTACCCATATTATGCAGTTATTATCGATAGAACTGTAATAAATATACTTATTACTTTTACTATTATCAATATATCATGCACTATTAGCCATATTTTACTACTATTATCGCTAGAACTGTAATAATTATACTTATTACTTATATTGTTAGCAATATAACGTGCATTATTACACATATAATGCAGTTATTATTGCTAGAACTGTAATAATTATACTTATTACTTATATTATTATCAATATAACATGCATTATTACCCATATTATGCAGTTATTATCGCTAGAACGGTAATAATTGTACTCATTACTTATATTATTAGCAATATAACGTGCATTATTACCTATATTATGCAGTTATTATCCCTAGAACTGTAATAATTATACTTATTACTTATATCATTATCAATATAACATGCATTATTACCCATATAATGGAGGTATTATCGCTCGAACTGTAATAATTATACTTATTACTTATACTATTAGCAATATAACGTGCGTTATTACCCATATAATGCAGTTATTATCGCCAGAACTGTAATAATTATACTTATTACTTATATTATTCTCAATATAACATGTATTATTACCCATATTATGCAGTTATTATCGCTAGAACTATAATAAATATACGTAGTACTTTCATTATCATCAATATAACATGCAGTATTACCCATATAATGGAGGTATTATCGTTAGAACTGTAATAATTATACTTATTACTTATATTATTATCAATATAACATGCATTATTACCCATATTATGCAGTTATTATGTCTAGAACCATAATAAATATACTTATTACTCCCAATATTATCAATATAACATGCATTATTAACCATATAATGCAGTTATTATCGCTAGAACTGTAATAATTATACTTATTACTTATATTGTTAGCAATATAACGTGCATTATTACCCATATAATGTATTTATTATCGCTAGAACTGTAATAATTATACTTATTACTTATACTATTATCAATATAACATGCATTATTACCCATATAATAGAGGTATTATCGCAAGAACTGTAATAACTATACTTATTACTTATACTATTCGCAATATAACGTGCATTTTTACCCATATAATGCAGTTATTATGTCTAGAACCATAATAAATATACTTATTACTCCCAATATTATCAATATAACATGCATTTTTACCCATATAATGCAGTTATTATCGCTAGAACTATAATAATTATACTTATTACTTATGTTATTATCAATATAACATGCATTATTACCCATATAATGCAGTTATTATGGCTAGAACTGTAATAATTGTACTCATTACTTATATTATTAGCAATATAACGTGCATTATTACCCATATTATGCAGTTATTATCGCTAGAACTGTAATAATTATACTTATTACTTATATTATTATCAATATAACAAGCATTATTACCCATATTATGCAGTTATTATCGCTAGAACTATAATAAATATACGCATTACTTTTATGATCATCAATATAACATAATTATTACCCATATTATGCAGTTATTATCGATAGAACTGTAATAAATATACTTATTACTTTTATTATTATCATTATAACATGCACTATTCGCCATATTTTACTATTATTATCGCTAGAACTATAATAATTATACTTATTACTCCCGATATTATCAATATAACATGCATTTTTACCCACATAATGGAGGTATTATCGCTAGAACTGTAATAATTATACTTATTACTTATATTATTATCAATGTAACATGCATTATTACCCATTTAATGCATTTATTATCGCTAGAACTGTAATAATTATACTTATTACTTATATTCTTATCAATATAACATGCATTATTACCCATATAATGGAGGTATTATCGCTAGAACTGTAATAATTATACTTATTACTTATACTATTAGCAATATAACGTGCATTATTACCCATATAATGCAGTTATTATCGCTAGAACTATAATAAATATACTTATTACTCCCAATATTATCAATATAACATGCATTTTTACCCATATAATGCAGTTATTATCGCTGGAACTATAATAATTATACTTATTACTTATGTTATTATCAATATAACATGCATTATTACCCATATAATGCAGTTATTATGGCTAGAACTGTAATAATTGTACTCATTACTTATATTATTAGCAATATAACGCGCATTATTACCCATATTATGCAGTTATTATCGCTAGAACTGTAATAATTATACTTATTACTTATATTATTATCAATATAACAAGCATTATTACCCATATTATGCAGTTATTATCGCTAGAACTATAATAAATATACGCATTACTTTTATGATCATCTATATAACATAATTATTACCCATATTATGCAGTTATTATCGATAGAACTGTAATAAATATACTTATTACTTTTATTATTATCATTATAACATGCACTATTTGCCATATTTTACTATTATTATCGCTAGAACTATAATAATTATACTTATTACTCCCGATATTATCAATATAACATGCATTATTACCCATATAATGCAGTTATTATCGCTAGAACTGTAATAATTGTACTCATTACTTATATTATTAGCAATATAACGTGCATTATTACGCATATTATGCAGTTATTATCGCTAGAACTGTAATAATTATACTTATTACTTATATTATTATAAATATAACATGCATTATTACCCATATTATGCAGTTTTTATCGCTAGAACTATAATAAATATACGTACTACTTTTATTATCATCAATATAACGTGCATTATTGCCCATATAATGCAGTTATTATCGCCAGAACTGTAATAATTATACTTTATACTTATATTATTCTTAATATAACATGCATTATTACAGATATTATGCTGTTATTATCGATAGAACTATAATAAATATACGTATTACTTTCATTATCATCAATATAACATGCATTATTACCCATATAATGCAGTTATTATCGCTAGAACTGTAATAATTATACTTATTACTTATATCATTATCAATATAACATGCATTATTACCCATATAATGGAGGTATTATCGCTAGAACTGTAATAATTATACTTATTACTTATACTGTTAGCAATATAACGTGCATTATTACCCATATAATGCAGTTATTATCGCCAGAACTGTAATAATTATACTTATTACTTATATTATTCTCAATATAACATGCATTATTACCCATATTATGCAGTTATTATCGATAGAACTATAATAAATATACGTATTACTTTCATTATCATCAATATAACATGCATTATTACCCATATAATGCAGTTATTATCGCTAGAACTGTAATAAATATACGTATTACTTTCATTATCATCAGTATAACATGCATTGTTACCCACATAATGGAGGTATTATCGCTAGAACTGTAATAATTATACTTATTACTTATATCATTATCAATATAACATGCATTATTACCCATATTATGCAGTTATTATCGATAGAACTGTAATAAATATACTTATTACTTTTACTATTATCAATATATCATGCACTATTAGCCATATTTTACTACTATTATCGCTAGAACTGTAATAATTATACTTATTACTTATATTGTTAGCAATATAACGTGCATTATTACACATATAATGCAGTTATTATTGCTAGAACTGTAATAATTATACTTATTACTTATATTATTATCAATATAACATGCATTATTACCCATATTATGCAGTTATTATCGCTAGAACGGTAATAATTGTACTCATTACTTATATTATTAGCAATATAACGTGCATTATTACCTATATTATGCAGTTATTATCCCTAGAACTGTAATAATTATACTTATTACTTATATCATTATCAATATAACATGCATTATTACCCATATAATGTATTTATTATCGCTAGAACTGTAATAATTATACTTATTACTTATACTATTATCAATATAACATGCATTATTACCCATATAATAGAGGTATTATCGCAAGAACTGTAATAACTATACTTATTACTTATACTATTCGCAATATAACGTGCATTTTTACCCATATAATGCAGTTATTATGTCTAGAACCATAATAAATATACTTATTACTCCCAATATTATCAATATAACATGCATTTTTACCCATATAATGCAGTTATTATCGCTAGAACTATAATAATTATACTTATTACTTATGTTATTATCAATATAACATGCATTATTACCCATATAATGCAGTTATTATGGCTAGAACTGTAATAATTGTACTCATTACTTATATTATTAGCAATATAACGTGCATTATTACCCATATTATGCAGTTATTATCGCTAGAACTGTAATAATTATACTTATTACTTATATTATTATCAATATAACAAGCATTATTACCCATATTATGCAGTTATTATCGCTAGAACTATAATAAATATACGCATTACTTTTATGATCATCAATATAACATAATTATTACCCATATTATGCAGTTATTATCGATAGAACTGTAATAAATATACTTATTACTTTTATTATTATCATTATAACATGCACTATTCGCCATATTTTACTATTATTATCGCTAGAACTATAATAATTATACTTATTACTCCCGATATTATCAATATAACATGCATTTTTACCCACATAATGGAGGTATTATCGCTAGAACTGTAATAATTATACTTATTACTTATATTATTATCAATGTAACATGCATTATTACCCATTTAATGCATTTATTATCGCTAGAACTGTAATAATTATACTTATTACTTATATTCTTATCAATATAACATGCATTATTACCCATATAATGGAGGTATTATCGCTAGAACTGTAATAATTATACTTATTACTTATACTATTAGCAATATAACGTGCATTATTACCCATATAATGCAGTTATTATCGCTAGAACTATAATAAATATACTTATTACTCCCAATATTATCAATATAACATGCATTTTTACCCATATAATGCAGTTATTATCGCTGGAACTATAATAATTATACTTATTACTTATGTTATTATCAATATAACATGCATTATTACCCATATAATGCAGTTATTATGGCTAGAACTGTAATAATTGTACTCATTACTTATATTATTAGCAATATAACGCGCATTATTACCCATATTATGCAGTTATTATCGCTAGAACTGTAATAATTATACTTATTACTTATATTATTATCAATATAACAAGCATTATTACCCATATTATGCAGTTATTATCGCTAGAACTATAATAAATATACGCATTACTTTTATGATCATCTATATAACATAATTATTACCCATATTATGCAGTTATTATCGATAGAACTGTAATAAATATACTTATTACTTTTATTATTATCATTATAACATGCACTATTTGCCATATTTTACTATTATTATCGCTAGAACTATAATAATTATACTTATTACTCCCGATATTATCAATATAACATGCATTATTACCCATATAATGCAGTTATTATCGCTAGAACTGTAATAATTGTACTCATTACTTATATTATTAGCAATATAACGTGCATTATTACGCATATTATGCAGTTATTATCGCTAGAACTGTAATAATTATACTTATTACTTATATTATTATAAATATAACATGCATTATTACCCATATTATGCAGTTTTTATCGCTAGAACTATAATAAATATACGTACTACTTTTATTATCATCAATATAACGTGCATTATTGCCCATATAATGCAGTTATTATCGCCAGAACTGTAATAATTATACTTTATACTTATATTATTCTTAATATAACATGCATTATTACAGATATTATGCTGTTATTATCGATAGAACTATAATAAATATACGTATTACTTTCATTATCATCAATATAACATGCATTATTACCCATATAATGCAGTTATTATCGCTAGAACTGTAATAATTATACTTATTACTTATATCATTATCAATATAACATGCATTATTACCCATATAATGGAGGCATTATCGCTAGAACTGTAATAATTATACTTATTACTTATACTGTTAGCAATATAACGTGCATTATTACCCATATAATGCAGTTATTATCGCCAGAACTGTAATAATTATACTTATTACTTATATTATTCTCAATATAACATGCATTATTACCCATATTATGCAGTTATTATCGATAGAACTATAATAAATATACGTATTACTTTCATTATCATCAATATAACATGCATTATTACCCATATAATGCAGTTATTATCGCTAGAACTGTAATAAATATACGTATTACTTTCATTATCATCAGTATAACATGCATTGTTACCCACATAATGGAGGTATTATCGCTAGAACTGTAATAATTATACTTATTACTTATATCATTATCAATATAACATGCATTATTACCCATATTATGCAGTTATTATCGATAGAACTGTAATAAATATACTTATTACTTTTACTATTATCAATATATCATGCACTATTAGCCATATTTTACTACTATTATCGCTAGAACTGTAATAATTATACTTATTACTTATATTGTTAGCAATATAACGTGCATTATTACACATATAATGCAGTTATTATTGCTAGAACTGTAATAATTATACTTATTACTTATATTATTATCAATATAACATGCATTATTACCCATATTATGCAGTTATTATCGCTAGAACGGTAATAATTGTACTCATTACTTATATTATTAGCAATATAACGTGCATTATTACCTATATTATGCAGTTATTATCCCTAGAACTGTAATAATTATACTTATTACTTATATCATTATCAATATAACATGAATTATTACCCATATAATGGAGGTATTATCGCTCGAACTGTAATAATTATACTTATTACTTATACTATTAGCAATATAACGTGCGTTATTACCCATATAATGCAGTTATTATCGCCAGAACTGTAATAATTATACTTATTACTTATATTATTCTCAATATAACATGTATTATTACCCATATTATGCAGTTATTATCGCTAGAACTATAATAAATATACGTAGTACTTTCATTATCATCAATATAACATGCAGTATTACCCATATAATGGAGGTATTATCGTTAGAACTGTAATAATTATACTTATTACTTATATTATTATCAATATAACATGCATTATTACCCATATTATGCAGTTATTATGTCTAGAACCATAATAAATATACTTATTACTCCCAATATTATCAATATAACATGCATTATTAACCATATAATGCAGTTATTATCGCTAGAACTGTAATAATTATACTTATTACTTATATTGTTAGCAATATAACGTGCATTATTACCCATATATTGTATTTATTATCGCTAGAACTGTAATAATTATACTTATTACTTATACTATTATCAATATAACATGCATTATTACCCATATAATAGAGGTATTATCGCAAGAACTGTAATAACTATACTTATTACTTATACTATTCGCAATATAACGTGCATTTTTACCCATATAATGCAGTTATTATGTCTAGAACCATAATAAATATACTTATTACTCCCAATATTATCAATATAACATGCATTTTTACCCATATAATGCAGTTATTATCGCTAGAACTATAATAATTATACTTATTACTTATGTTATTATCAATATAACATGCATTATTACCCATATAATGCAGTTATTATGGCTAGAACTGTAATAATTGTACTCATTACTTATATTATTAGCAATATAACGTGCATTATTACCCATATTATGCAGTTATTATCGCTAGAACTGTAATAATTATACTTATTACTTATATTATTATCAATATAACAAGCATTATTACCCATATTATGCAGTTATTATCGCTAGAACTATAATAAATATACGCATTACTTTTATGATCATCAATATAACATAATTATTACCCATATTATGCAGTTATTATCGATAGAACTGTAATAAATATACTTATTACTTTTATTATTATCATTATAACATGCACTATTTGCCATATTTTACTATTATTATCGCTAGAACTATAATAATTATACTTATTACTCCCGATATTATCAATATAACATGCATTATTACCCATATATTGCAGTTATTATCGCTAGAACTGTAATAATTGTACTCATTACTTATATTATTAGCAATATAACGTGCATTATTACTCATATTATGCAGTTATTATCGCTAGAACTGTAATAATTATACTTATTACTTATATTATTATCAATGTAACATGCATTATTACCCATTTAATGCATTTATTATCGCTAGAACTGTAATAATTATACTTATTACTTATATTGTTATCAATATAACATGCATTATTACCCATATAATGGAGGTATTATCGCTAGAACTGTAATAATTATACTTATTACTTATACTATTAGCAATATAACGTGCATTATTACCCATATAATGCAGTTATTATCGCCAGAACTGTAATAATTATACTTATTACTTATATTATTATCAATATAACATGCATTATTACCCATACAATAGAGGTACTATCGCAAGAACTGTAATAACTATACTTATTACTTATACTATTAGCAATATAACGTGCGTTATTACCCATATAATGCAGTTATTATGTCTAGAACCTTATAAAATATACTTATTACTCCCAATATTATCAATATAACATGCATTTTTACCCACATAATGGAGGTATTATCGCTAGAACTGTAATAATTATACTTATTACATATATTACTATCAATGTAACATGCATTATTACCCATTTAATGCATTTATTATCGCTAGAACTGTAATAATTATACTTATTACTTATATTCTTATCAATATAACATGCATTATTACCCATATAATGGAGGTATTATCGCTAGAACTGTAATAATTATACTTATTACTTATACTATTAGCAATATAACGTGCATTATTACCCATATAATGCAGTTATTATCGCTAGAACTATAATAAATATACTTATTACTCCCAATATTATCAATATAACATGCATTTTTACCCATATAATGCAGTTATTATCGCTGGAACTATAATAATTATACTTATTACTTATGTTATTATCAATATAACATGCATTATTACCCATATAATGCAGTTATTATGGCTAGAACTGTAATAATTGTACTCATTACTTATATTATTAGCAATATAACGCGCATTATTACCCATATTATGCAGTTATTATCGCTAGAACTGTAATAATTATACTTATTACTTATATTATTATCAATATAACAAGCATTATTACCCATATTATGCAGTTATTATCGCTAGAACTATAATAAATATACGCATTACTTTTATGATCATCTATATAACATAATTATTACCCATATTATGCAGTTATTATCGATAGAACTGTAATAAATATACTTATTACTTTTATTATTATCATTATAACATGCACTATTTGCCATATTTTACTATTATTATCGCTAGAACTATAATAATTATACTTATTACTCCCGATATTATCAATATAACATGCATTATTACCCATATAATGCAGTTATTATCGCTAGAACTGTAATAATTATACTCATTACTAATATTATTAGCAATATAACGTGCATTATTACCCATATTATGCAGTTATTATCGCTAGAACTGTAATAATTATACTTATTACTTATATCATTATCAATATAACATGCATTATTACCCATATAATGGAGGTATTATCGCTAGAACTGTAATAATTATACTTATTACTTATATTATTATCAATATAACATGCATTATTACCCATATAATGCAGTTATTATCGCTAGAACTGTAATAATTGTACTCATTACTTATATTATTAGCAATATAACGTGCATTATTACGCATATTATGCAGTTATTATCGCTAGAACTGTAATAATTATACTTATTACTTATATTATTATAAATATAACATGCATTATTACCCATATTATGCAGTTTTTATCGCTAGAACTATAATAAATATACGTACTACTTTTATTATCATCAATATAACGTGCATTATTGCCCATATAATGCAGTTATTATCGCCAGAACTGTAATAATTATACTTTATACTTATATTATTCTTAATATAACATGCATTATTACAGATATTATGCTGTTATTATCGATAGAACTATAATAAATATACGTATTACTTTCATTATCATCAATATAACATGCATTATTACCCATATAATGCAGTTATTATCGCTAGAACTGTAATAATTATACTTATTACTTATATCATTATCAATATAACATGCATTATTACCCATATAATGGAGGTATTATCGCTAGAACTGTAATAATTATACTTATTACTTATACTGTTAGCAATATAACGTGCATTATTACCCATATAATGCAGTTATTATCGCCAGAACTGTAATAATTATACTTATTACTTATATTATTCTCAATATAACATGCATTATTACCCATATTATGCAGTTATTATCGATAGAACTATAATAAATATACGTATTACTTTCATTATCATCAATATAACATGCATTATTACCCATATAATGCAGTTATTATCGCTAGAACTGTAATAAATATACGTATTACTTTCATTATCATCAGTATAACATGCATTGTTACCCACATAATGGAGGTATTATCGCTAGAACTGTAATAATTATACTTATTACTTATATCATTATCAATATAACATGCATTATTACCCATATTATGCAGTTATTATCGATAGAACTGTAATAAATATACTTATTACTTTTACTATTATCAATATATCATGCACTATTAGCCATATTTTACTACTATTATCGCTAGAACTGTAATAATTATACTTATTACTTATATTGTTAGCAATATAACGTGCATTATTACACATATAATGCAGTTATTATTGCTAGAACTGTAATAATTATACTTATTACTTATATTATTATCAATATAACATGCATTATTACCCATATTATGCAGTTATTATCGCTAGAACGGTAATAATTGTACTCATTACTTATATTATTAGCAATATAACGTGCATTATTACCTATATTATGCAGTTATTATCCCTAGAACTGTAATAATTATACTTATTACTTATATTATTATCAATATAACAAGCATTATTACCCATATTATGCAGTTATTATCGCTAGAACTATAATAAATATACGCATTACTTTTATGATCATCTATATAACATAATTATTACCCATATTATGCAGTTATTATCGATAGAACTGTAATAAATATACTTATTACTTTTATTATTATCATTATAACATGCACTATTTGCCATATTTTACTATTATTATCGCTAGAACTATAATAATTATACTTATTACTCCCGATATTATCAATATAACATGCATTATTACCCATATAATGCAGTTATTATCGCTAGAACTGTAATAATTATACTCATTACTAATATTATTAGCAATATAACGTGCATTATTACCCATATTATGCAGTTATTATCGCTAGAACTGTAATAATTATACTTATTACTTATATCATTATCAATATAACATGCATTATTACCCATATAATGGAGGTATTATCGCTAGAACTGTAATAATTATACTTATTACTTATATTATTATCAATATAACATGCATTATTACCCATATAATGCAGTTATTATCGCTAGAACTGTAATAATTGTACTCATTACTTATATTATTAGCAATATAACGTGCATTATTACGCATATTATGCAGTTATTATCGCTAGAACTGTAATAATTATACTTATTACTTATATTATTATAAATATAACATGCATTATTACCCATATTATGCAGTTTTTATCGCTAGAACTATAATAAATATACGTACTACTTTTATTATCATCAATATAACGTGCATTATTGCCCATATAATGCAGTTATTATCGCCAGAACTGTAATAATTATACTTTATACTTATATTATTCTTAATATAACATGCATTATTACAGATATTATGCTGTTATTATCGATAGAACTATAATAAATATACGTATTACTTTCATTATCATCAATATAACATGCATTATTACCCATATAATGCAGTTATTATCGCTAGAACTGTAATAATTATACTTATTACTTATATCATTATCAATATAACATGCATTATTACCCATATAATGGAGGTATTATCGCTAGAACTGTAATAATTATACTTATTACTTATACTGTTAGCAATATAACGTGCATTATTACCCATATAATGCAGTTATTATCGCCAGAACTGTAATAATTATACTTATTACTTATATTATTCTCAATATAACATGCATTATTACCCATATTATGCAGTTATTATCGATAGAACTATAATAAATATACGTATTACTTTCATTATCATCAATATAACATGCATTATTACCCATATAATGCAGTTATTATCGCTAGAACTGTAATAAATATACGTATTACTTTCATTATCATCAGTATAACATGCATTGTTACCCACATAATGGAGGTATTATCGCTAGAACTGTAATAATTATACTTATTACTTATATCATTATCAATATAACATGCATTATTACCCATATTATGCAGTTATTATCGATAGAACTGTAATAAATATACTTATTACTTTTACTATTATCAATATATCATGCACTATTAGCCATATTTTACTACTATTATCGCTAGAACTGTAATAATTATACTTATTACTTATATTGTTAGCAATATAACGTGCATTATTACACATATAATGCAGTTATTATTGCTAGAACTGTAATAATTATACTTATTACTTATATTATTATCAATATAACATGCATTATTACCCATATTATGCAGTTATTATCGCTAGAACGGTAATAATTGTACTCATTACTTATATTATTAGCAATATAACGTGCATTATTACCTATATTATGCAGTTATTATCCCTAGAACTGTAATAATTATACTTATTACTTATATCATTATCAATATAACATGCATTATTACCCATATAATGGAGGTATTATCGCTCGAACTGTAATAATTATACTTATTACTTATACTATTAGCAATATAACGTGCGTTATTACCCATATAATGCAGTTATTATCGCCAGAACTGTAATAATTATACTTATTACTTATATTATTCTCAATATAACATGTATTATTACCCATATTATGCAGTTATTATCGCTAGAACTATAATAAATATACGTAGTACTTTCATTATCATCAATATAACATGCAGTATTACCCATATAATGGAGGTATTATCGTTAGAACTGTAATAATTATACTTATTACTTATATTATTATCAATATAACATGCATTATTACCCATATTATGCAGTTATTATGTCTAGAACCATAATAAATATACTTATTACTCCCAATATTATCAATATAACATGCATTATTAACCATATAATGCAGTTATTATCGCTAGAACTGTAATAATTATACTTATTACTTATATTGTTAGCAATATAACGTGCATTATTACCCATATAATGTATTTATTATCGCTAGAACTGTAATAATTATACTTATTACTTATACTATTATCAATATAACATGCATTATTACCCATATAATAGAGGTATTATCGCAAGAACTGTAATAACTATACTTATTACTTATACTATTCGCAATATAACGTGCATTTTTACCCATATAATGCAGTTATTATGTCTAGAACCATAATAAATATACTTATTACTCCCAATATTATCAATATAACATGCATTTTTACCCATATAATGCAGTTATTATCGCTAGAACTATAATAATTATACTTATTACTTATGTTATTATCAATATAACATGCATTATTACCCATATAATGCAGTTATTATGGCTAGAACTGTAATAATTATACTTATTACTTATATTGTTATCAATATAACATGCATTATTACCCATATAATGGAGGTATTATCGCTAGAACTGTAATAATTATACTTATTACTTATACTATTAGCAATATAACGTGCATTATTACCCATATAATGCAGTTATTATCGCCAGAACTGTAATAATTATACTTATTACTTATATTATTATCAATATAACATGCATTATTACCCATACAATAGAGGTACTATCGCAAGAACTGTAATAACTATACTTATTACTTATACTATTAGCAATATAACGTGCGTTATTACCCATATAATGCAGTTATTATGTCTAGAACCTTATAAAATATACTTATTACTCCCAATATTATCAATATAACATGCATTTTTACCCACATAATGGAGGTATTATCGCTAGAACTGTAATAATTATACTTATTACATATATTATTATCAATGTAACATGCATTATTACCCATTTAATGCAGTTATTATCGCTAGAACTGTAATAATTATACTTATTACTTATATTATTATCAATATATCATGCATTATTACCCATATAATGGAGGTATTATCGCTAGAACTGTAATAATTATACTTATTACTTATACTATTAGCAATATAACGTGCATTATTTCCCATATAATGCAGTTATTATCACTAGAACTATAATAATTATACTTATTACTCCCGATATTATCAATATAACATGCCTTATTACGCATATAATGCAGTTATTATCGCTAGAACTGTAATAAATATACTTACTACTTTCATTATCATCAATATAACATGCATTATTACCCATATTATGCAGTTATTATCGATAGAACTGTAATAAATATACTTATTACTTTTACTATTATCAATCTATCATGTACTATTAGCCATATTTTACTATTACTATCGCTAGAACTGTAATAATTATACTTATTACTTATACTATTAGCAATATAACGTGCATTATTACCCATATTATGCAGTTATTATCGCTAGAACTGTAATAATTATACTTATTACTTATATTATTATCAATATAACAAGCATTATTACCCATATTATGCAGTTATTATCGCTAGAACTATAATAAATATACGTAGTACTTTCATTATCATCAATATAACATGCATTATTACCCATATAATGCAGTTATTATCGCTAGAACTGTAATAATTATACTTATTACTTATATCATTATCAATATAACATGCATTATTACCCATATAATGGAGGTATTATCGCTAGAACTGTAATAATTATACTTATTACTTATACTGTTAGCAATATAACGTGCATTATTACCCATATAATGCAGTTATTATCGCCAGAACTGTAATAATTATACTTATTACTTATATTATTCTCAATATAACATGCATTATTACCCATATTATGCAGTTATTATCGATAGAACTATAATAAATATACGTATTACTTTCATTATCATCAATATAACATGCATTATTACCCATATAATGCAGTTATTATCGCTAGAACTGTAATAAATATACGTATTACTTTCATTATCATCAGTATAACATGCATTGTTACCCACATAATGGAGGTATTATCGCTAGAACTGTAATAATTATACTTATTACTTATATCATTATCAATATAACATGCATTATTACCCATATTATGCAGTTATTATCGATAGAACTGTAATAAATATACTTATTACTTATACTATTATCAATATAACATGCATTATTACCCATATAATAGAGGTATTATCGCAAGAACTGTAATAACTATACTTATTACTTATACTATTCGCAATATAACGTGCATTTTTACCCATATAATGCAGTTATTATGTCTAGAACCATAATAAATATACTTATTACTCCCAATATTATCAATATAACATGCATTTTTACCCATATAATGCAGTTATTATCGCTAGAACTATAATAATTATACTTATTACTTATGTTATTATCAATATAACATGCATTATTACCCATATAATGCAGTTATTATGGCTAGAACTGTAATAATTGTACTCATTACTTATATTATTAGCAATATAACGTGCATTATTACCCATATTATGCAGTTATTATCGCTAGAACTGTAATAATTATACTTATTACTTATATCATTATCAATATAACATGCATTATTACCCATATAATGGAGGTATTATCGCTAGAACTGTAATAATTATACTTATTACTTATATTATTATCAATATAACATGCATTATTACCCATATAATGCAGTTATTATCGCTAGAACTGTAATAACTGTACTCATTACTTATATTATTAGCAATATAACGTGCATTATTACTCATATTATGCAGTTATTATCGCTAGAACTGTAATAATTATACTTATTACTTATATTATTATCAATGTAACATGCATTATTACCCATTTAATGCATTTATTATCGCTAGAACTGTAATAATTATACTTACTACTTATATTGTTATCAATATAACATGCATTATTACCCATATAATGGAGGTATTATCGCTAGAACTGTAATAATTATACTTATTACTTATACTATTAGCAATATACGTGCATTATTACCCATATAATGCAGTTATTATCGCCAGAACTGTAATAATTATACTTATTACTTATATTATTATCAATATAACATGCATTATTACCCATATAATAGAGGTACTATCGCAAGAACTGTAATAACTATACTTATTACTTACTCTATTAGCAATATAACGTGCGTTATTACCCATATAATGCAGTTATTATGTCTAGAACCATAATAAATATACTTATTACTCCCAATATTATCAATATAACATGCATTTTAACCCACATAATGGAGGTATTATCGCTAGAACTGTAATAATTATACTTATTACATATATTATTATCAATGTAACATGCATTATTACCCATTTAATGCAGTTATTATCGCTAGAACTGTAATAATTATACTTATTACTTATATTATTATCAATATATCATGCATTATTACCCATATAATGGAGGTATTATCGCTAGAACTGTAATAATTATACTTATTACTTATACTATTAGCAATATAACGTGCATTATTACCCATATAATGCAGTTATTATCGCCAGAACTGTAATAATTATACTTATTACTTATATTATTATCAATATAACATGCATTATTACCCATATAATGCAGTTATTATCGCCAGAACTATAATAATTATACTTATTACTTATATTATTATCAATATAACATGCATTATTACCCATATTACGCAGTTATTATCGATAGAACGATAATAATTATACTTATTACTTATATTATTATCAATGTAACATGCATTAATACCAATATAATGCAGTTATTATCGCTAGAACTGTAATTATTATACTTATTACTTATATTATTATCAATATAACATGCATTATTACCCATATAATGGAGGTATTATCGCTACAACTGTAATAATTATACTTATTACTTATACTATTAGCAATATAACGTGCATTATTACCCATATAATGCAGTTATTATCACTAGAACTATAATAATTATACTTATTACTCCCGATATTATCAATATAACATGCCTTATTACGCATATAATGCAGTTATTATCGCTAGAACTGTAATAATTATACTTATTACTTATGTTATTATCAATGTAACATGCATTATTACCAATATAATGCAGTTATTATCGCTAGAACTGTAATAATTATACTTATTACTTATATCATTATCAATATAACATGCATTATTACCCATATAATGGAGGTATTATCGCTCGAACTGTAATAATTATACTTATTACTTATACTCTTAGCAATATAACGTGCGTTATTACCCATATAATGGTGGTACTATCGCTAGAACTGTAATAATTATACTTATTACTTATATTATTCTCAATATAACATGCAGTATTACCCATATAATGGAGGTATTATCGTTAGAACTGTAATAATTATACTTATTACTTATATTATTATCAATATAACATGCATTATTACCCATATTATGCAGTTATTATGTCTAGAACCATAATAAATATACTTATTACTCCCAATATTATCAATATAACATGCATTTTTACCTATATAATGCAGTTATTATCGCTAGAACTGTAATAATTATACTTATTACTTATATTATTATCAATATATCATGCATTATTACCCATATAATGGAGGTATTATCGCTCGAACTGTAATAATTATACTTATTACTTATACTATTAGCAATATAACGTGCGTTATTACCCATATAATGCAGTTATTATCGCCAGAACTGTAATAATTATACTTATTACTTATATTATTCTCAACATAACATGTATTATTACCCATATTATGCAGTTATTATCGCTAGAACTATAATAAATATACGTAGTACTTTCATTATCATCAATATAACATGCAGTATTACCCATATAATGGAGGTATTATCGTTAGAACTGTAATAATTATACTTATTACTTATATTATTATCAATATAACATGCATTATTACCCATATTATGCAGTTATTATGTCTAGAACCATAATAAATATACTTATTACTCCCAATATTATCAATATAACATGCATTATTAACCATATAATGCAGTTATTATCGCTAGAACTGTAATAATTATACTTATTACTTATATTGTTAGCAATATAACGTGCATTATTACCCATATAATGTATTTATTATCGCTAGAACTGTAATAATTATACTTATTACTTATACTATTATCAATATAACATGCATTATTACCCATATAATAGAGGTATTATCGCAAGAACTGTAATAACTATACTTATTACTTATACTATTCGCAATATAACGTGCATTATTACCCATATAATGCAGTTATTATGTCTAGAACCATAATAAATATACTTATTACTCCCAATATTATCAATATAACATGCATTTTTACCCATATAATGCAGTTATTATCGCTAGAACTATAATAATTATACTTATTACTTATGTTATTATCAATATAACATGCATTATTACCCATATAATGCAGTTATTAGGGCTAGAACTGTAATAATTGTACTCATTACTTATATTATTAGCAATATAACGTGCATTATTACCCATATTATGCAGTTATTATCGCTAGAACTGTAATAATTATACTTATTGCTTATATTATTATCAATATAACAAGCATTATTACCCATATTATGCAGTTATTATCGCTAGAACTATAATAAATATACGCATTACTTTTATGATCATCAATATAACATGCATTATTACACATATTATGCGGTTATTATCGGTACAACTGTAATAAATATACTTATAACTTTTATTATTATCAATATAACATGCACTATTCGCCATATTTTACTATTATTATCGCTAGAACTATAATAATTATACTTATTACTCCCGATATTATCAATATAACATGCATTTTTACCCACATAATGGAGGTATTATCGCTAGAACTGTAATAATTATACTTATTACTTATATTATTATCAATGTAACATGCATTATTACCCATTTAATGCATTTATTATCGCTAGAACTGTAATAATTATACTTATTACTTATATTCTTATCAATATAACATGCATTATTACCCATATAATGGAGGTATTATCGCTAGAACTGTAATAATTATACTTATTACTTATACTATTAGCAATATAACGTGCATTATTACCCATATAATGCAGTTATTATCGCTAGAACTATAATAAATATACTTATTACTCCCAATATTATCAATATAACATGCATTTTTACCCATATAATGCAGTTATTATCGCTGGAACTATAATAATTATACTTATTACTTATGTTATTATCAATATAACATGCATTATTACCCATATAATGCAGTTATTATGGCTAGAACTGTAATAATTGTACTCATTACTTATATTATTAGCAATATAACGCGCATTATTACCCATATTATGCAGTTATTATCGCTAGAACTGTAATAATTATACTTATTACTTATATTATTATCAATATAACAAGCATTATTACCCATATTATGCAGTTATTATCGCTAGAACTATAATAAATATACGCATTACTTTTATGATCATCTATATAACATAATTATTACCCATATTATGCAGTTATTATCGATAGAACTGTAATAAATATACTTATTACTTTTATTATTATCATTATAACATGCACTATTTGCCATATTTTACTATTATTATCGCTAGAACTATAATAATTATACTTATTACTCCCGATATTATCAATATAACATGCATTATTACCCATATAATGCAGTTATTATCGCTAGAACTGTAATAATTGTACTCATTACTAATATTATTAGCAATATAACGTGCATTATTACCCATATTATGCAGTTATTATCGCTAGAACTGTAATAATTATACTTATTACTTATATCATTATCAATATAACATGCATTATTGCCCATATAATGGAGGTATTATCGCTAGAACTGTAATAATTATACTTATTACTTATATTATTATCAATATAACATGCATTATTACCCATATAATGCAGTTATTATCGCTAGAACTGTAATAATTGTACTCATTACTTATATTATTAGCAATATAACGTGCATTATTACGCATATTATGCAGTTATTATCGCTAGAACTGTAATAATTATACTTATTACTTATATTATTATCAATATAACATGCATTATTACCCATATTATGCAGTTTTTATCGCTAGAACTATAATAAATATACGTACTACTTTTATTATCATCAATATAACGTGCATTATTACCCACATAATGGAGGAATTATCGCTAGAACTGTAATAATTATACTTATTACTTATATTATTATCAATATAACATGCATTATTACCCATATAATGGAGGTATTATCGCAAGCACTGTAATAATTATACTTATTACTTATACTATTAGCAATATAGCGTGCATTATTACCCATATAATGCAGTTATTATCGCCAGAACTGTAATAATTATACTTATTACTTATATTATTCTCAATATAACATCCATTATTACCCATATTATGCAGTTATTATCGCTAGAACTATAATAAATATACGTATTACTTTCATTATCATCAGTATAACATGCATTGTTACCCACATAATGGAGGTATTATCGCTAGAACTCTAATAATTATACTTATTACTTATATTATTATCAATATAACATGCCTTATTACCCATATAATGCAGTTATTATCGCTAGAACTGTAATAACTATACTCATTACTTATATTATTAGCAATAGAACGTGCATTATTACCCATATTATGCAGTTATTATCGCTAGAACTGTAGTAAGTATACTTATTACTTATATCATTATCAATATAACATGCATTATTACCCATATTATGCAGTTATTATCGATAGAACTGTAATAAATATACTTATTACTTTTACTATTATCAATATATCATGCACTATTAGCCATATTTTACTACTATTATCGCTAGAACTGTAATAATTATACTTATTACTTATATTGTTAGCAATATAACGTGCATTATTACACATATAATGCAGTTATTATCGCTAGAACTGTAATAATTATACTTATTACTTATATTATTATCAATATAACATGCATTATTACCCATATTATGCAGTTATTATCGCTAGAACGGTAATAATTGTACTCATTACTTATATTATTAGCAATATAAAGTGCATTATTACCTATATTATGCAGTTATTATCCCTAGAACTGTAATAATTATACTTATTACTTATATCATTATCAATATAACATGCATTATTACCCATATAATGGAGGTATTATCGCTCGAACTGTAATAATTATACTTATTACTTATACTATTAGCAATATAACGTGCGTTATTACCCATATAATGCAGTTATTATCGCCAGAACTGTAATAATTATACTTATTACTTATATTATTCTCAATATAACATGTATTATTACCCATATTATGCAGTTATTATCGCTAGAACTATAATAAATATACGTAGTACTTTCATTATCATCAATATAACATGCAGTATTACCCATATAATGGAGGTATTATCGTTAGAACTGTAATAATTATACTTATTACATATATCATTATCAATATAACATGCATTATTACCCATATAATGGAGGTATTATCGCTCGAACTGTAATAATTATACTTATTACTTATACTCTTAGCAATATAACGTGCATTATTACCCATATAATGCAGTTATTATCGCCAGAACTGTAATAATTATACTTATTACTTATATTATTATCAATATAACATGCATTATTACCCATATAATGCAGTTATTATCGCCAGAACTATAATAATTATACTTATTACTTATATTATTATCAATATAACATGCATTATTACCCATATAATAGAGGTACTATCGCAAGAACTGTAATAACTATACTTATTACTTACTCTATTAGCAATATAACGTGCGTTATTACCCATATAATGCAGTTATTATGTCTAGAACCATAATAAATATACTTATTACTCCCAATATTATCAATATAACATGCATTTTAACCCACATAATGGAGGTATTATCGCTAGAACTGTAATAATTATACTTATTACATATATTATTATCAATGTAACATGCATTATTACCCATTTAATGCAGTTATTATCGCTAGAACTGTAATAATTATACTTATTACTTATATTATTATCAATATATCATGCATTATTACCCATATAATGGAGGTATTATCGCTAGAACTGTAATAATTATACTTATTACTTATACTATTAGCAATATAACGTGCATTATTACCCATATAATGCAGTTATTATCGCCAGAACTGTAATAATTATACTTATTACTTATATTATTATAAATATAACATGCATTATTACCCATATAATGCAGTTATTATCGCCAGAACTATAATAATTATACTTATTACTTATATTATTATCAATATAACATGCATTATTACCCATATTACGCAGTTATTATCGATAGAACTATAATAATTATACTTATTACTTATATTATTATCAATGTAACATGCATTAATACCAATATAATGCAGTTATTATCGCTAGAACTGTAATTATTATACTTATTACTTATATTATTATCAATATAACATGCATTATTACCCATATAATGGAGGTATTATCGCTACAACTGTAATAATTATACTTATTACTTATACTATTAGCAATATAACGTGCATTATTACCCATATAATGCAGTTATTATCACTAGAACTATAATAATTATACTTATTACTCCCGATATTATCAATATAACATGCCTTATTACGCATATAATGCAGTTATTATCGCTAGAACTGTAATAATTATACTTATTACTCCCGATATTATCAATATAACATGCCTTATTACGCATATAATGCAGTTATTATCGCTAGAACTGTAATAACTATACTCATTACTTATATTATTAGCAACATAACATGCATTATTACCCATATTATGCAGTTATTATCGCTAGAACTGTAGTAAGTATACTTATTACTTATATCATTATCAATATAACATGCATTATTACCCATATTATGCAGTTATTATCGATAGAACTGTAATAAATATACTTATTACTTTTACTATTATCAATATATCATGCACTATTAGCCATATTTTACTACTATTATCGCTAGAACTATAATAATTATACTTATTACTTATATTGTTAGCAATATAACGTGCATTATTACCCATATAATGCAGTTATTATCGCTAGAACTGTAATAATTATACTTTTTACTTATATTATTATCAATATAACATGCATTATTACCCATATTATGCAGTTATTATCGCTAGAACGGTAATAATTGTACTCATTACTTATATTATTAGCAATCTAACGTGCATTGTTACCTATATTATGCAGTTATTATCCCTAGAACTGTAATAATTATACTTATTACTTATATCATTATCAATATAACATGCATTATTACCCATATAATGGAGGTATTATCGCTCGAACTGTAATAATTATACTTATTACTTATACTATTAGCAATATAACGTGCGTTATTACCCATATAATGCAGTTATTATCGCCAGAACTGTAATAATTATACTTATTACTTATATTATTCTCAATATAACATGTATTATTACCCATATTATGCAGTTAATATCGCTAGAACTATAATAAATATACGTAGTACTTTCATTATCATCAATATAACATACAGTATTACCCATATAATGGAGGTATTATCGTTAGAACTGTAATAATTATACTTATTACTTATATTATTATCAATATAACATGCATTATTACCCATATTATGCAGTTATTATGTCTAGAACCATAATAAATATACTTATTACTCCCAATATTATCAATATAACATGCTTTATTAACCATATAATGCAGTTATTATCGCTAGAACTATAATAATTATACTTATTACTTATGTTATTATCAATATAACATGCATTATTACCCATATAATGCAGTTATTAGGGCTAGAACTGTAATAATTGTACTCATTACTTATATTATTAGCAATATAACGTGCATTATTACCCATATTATGCAGTTATTATCGCTAGAACTGTAATAATTATACTTATTACTTATATTATTATCAATATAACAAGCATTATTACCCATATTATGCAGTTATTATCGCTAGAACTATAATAAATATACGCATTACTTTTATGATCATCAATATAACATGCATTATTACCCATATTATGCGGTTATTATCGGTACAACTGTAATAAATATACTTATTACTTTTATTATTATCAATATAACATGCACTATTCGCCATATTTTACTATTATTATCGCTAGAACTATAATAATTATACTTATTACTCCCGATATTATCAATATAACATGCATTTTTACCCACATAATGGAGGTATTATCGCTAGAACTGTAATAATTATACTTATTACTTATATTATTATCAATGTAACATGCATTATTACCCATTTAATGCATTTGTTATCGCTAGAACTGTAATAATTATACTTATTACTTATATTCTTATCAATATAACATGCATTATTACCCATATAATGGAGGTATTATCGCTAGAACTGTAATAATTATACTTATTACTTATACTATTAGCAATATAACGTGCATTATTACCCATATAATGCAGTTATTATCGCTAGAACTATAATAAATATACTTATTACTCCCAATATTATCCATATAACATGCATTTTTACACATATAATGCAGTTATTATCGCTGGAACTATAATAATTATACTTATTACTTATGTTATTATCAATATAACATGCATTATTACCCATATAATGCAGTTATTATGGCTAGAACTGTAATAATTGTACTCATTACTTATATTATTAGCAATATAACGCGCATTATTACCCATATTATGCAGTTATTATCGCTAGAACTGTAATAATTATACTTATTACTTATATTATTATCAATATAACAAGCATTATTACCCATATTATGCAGTTATTATCGCTAGAACTATAATAAATATACGCATTGCTTTTATGATCATCTATATAACATAATTATTACCCATATTATGCAGTTATTATCGATAGAACTGTAATAAATATACTTATTACTTTTATTATTATCATTATAACATGCACTATTTGCCATATTTTACTATTATTATCGCTAGAACTATAATAATTATACTTATTACTCCCGATATTATCAATATAACATGCATTATTACCCATATAATGCAGTTATTATCGCTAGAACTGTAATAATTGTACTCATTACTAATATTATTAGCAATATAACGTGCATTATTACCCATATTATGCAGTTATTATCGCTAGAACTGTAATAATTATACTTATTACTTATATCATTATCAATATAACATGCATTATTACCCATATAATGGAGGTATTATCGCTAGAACTGTAATAATTATACTTATTACTTATATTATTATCAATATAACATGCATTATTACCCATATAATGCAGTTATTATCGCTAGAACTGTAATAATTGTACTCATTACTTATATTATTAGCAATATAACGTGCATTATTACGCATATTATGCAGTTATTATCGCTAGAACTGTAATAATTATACTTATTACTTATATTATTATCAATATAACATGCATTATTACCCATATTATGCAGTTTTTATCGCTAGAACTATAATAAATATACGTACTACTTTTATTATCATCAATATAACGTGCATTATTACCCACATAATGGAGGAATTATCGCTAGAACTGTAATAATTATACTTATTACTTATATTATTATCAATATAACATGCATTATTACCCATATAATGGAGGTATTATCGCAAGCACTGTAATAATTATACTTATTACTTATACTATTAGCAATATAGCGTGCATTATTACCCATATAATGCAGTTATTATCGCCAGAACTGTAATAATTATACTTATTACTTATATTATTCTCAATATAACATCCATTATTACCCATATTATGCAGTTATTATCGCTAGAACTATAATAAATATACGTATTACTTTCATTATCATCAGTATAACATGCATTATTACCCACATAATGGAGGTATTATCGCTAGAACTGTAATAAACATACTTATTACTTTTATTATTATCATTATAACATGCACTATTTGCCATATTTTACTATTATTATCGCTAGAACTATAATAATTATACTTATTACTCCCGATATTATCAATATAACATGCATTATTACCCATATATTGCAGTTATTATCGCTAGAACTGTAATAATTGTACTCATTACTTATATTATTAGCAATATAACGTGCATTATTACCCATATTATGCAGTTATTATCGCTAGAACTGTAATAATTATACTTATTACTTATATCATTATCAATATAACATGCATTATTACCCATATAATGGAGGTATTATCGCTAGAACTGTAATAATTATACTTATTACTTATATTATTATCAATATAACATGCATTATTACCCATATAATGCAGTTATTATCGCTAGAACTGTAATAATTGTACTCATTACTTATATTATTAGCAATATAACGTGCATTATTACTCATATTATGCAGTTATTATCGCTAGAACTGTAATAATTATACTTATTACTTATATCATTATCAATATAACATGCATTATTACCCATATAATGGAGGTATTATCGCTCGAACTGTAATAATTATACTTATTACTTATACAATAAGCAATATAACGTGCGTTATTACCCATATAATGCAGTTATTATCGCCAGAACTGTAATAATTATACTTATTACTTATATTATTCTCAACATAACATGTATTATTACCCATATTATGCAGTTATTATCGCTAGA
This sequence comes from Megachile leachella, assembly GCA_963576845.1. Taxonomy (NCBI): domain Eukaryota; kingdom Metazoa; phylum Arthropoda; class Insecta; order Hymenoptera; family Megachilidae; genus Megachile; species Megachile leachella. The sequence goes on along the minus strand of CAUYWW010000201.1, from coordinate 1,416,211 downwards.
ACTATAATAAATATACGTAGTACTTTCATTATCATCAATATAACATGCAGTATTACCCATATAATGGAGGTATTATCGTTAGAACTGTAATAATTATACTTATTACTTATATTATTATCAATATAACATGCATTATTACCCATATTATGCAGTTATTATGTCTAGAACCATAATAAATATACTTATTACTCCCAATATTATCAATATAACATGCATTATTAACCATATAATGCAGTTATTATCGCTAGAACTGTAATAATTATACTTATTACTTATATTGTTAGCAATATAACGTGCATTATTACCCATATAATGTATTTATTATCGCTAGAACTGTAATAATTATACTTATTACTTATACTATTATCAATATAACATGCATTATTACCCATATAATAGAGGTATTATCGCAAGAACTGTAATAACTATACTTATTACTTATACTATTCGCAATATAACGTGCATTATTACCCATATAATGCAGTTATTATGTCTAGAACCATAATAAATATACTTATTACTCCCAATATTATCAATATAACAAGCATTATTACCCATATTATGCAGTTATTATCGCTAGAACTATAATAAATATACGCATTGCTTTTATGATCATCTATATAACATAATTATTACCCATATTATGCAGTTATTATCGATAGAACTGTAATAAATATACTTATTACTTTTATTATTATCATTATAACATGCACTATTTGCCATATTTTACTATTATTATCGCTAGAACTATAATAATTATACTTATTACTCCCGATATTATCAATATAACATGCATTATTACCCATATAATGCAGTTATTATCGCTAGAACTGTAATAATTGTACTCATTACTAATATTATTAGCAATATAACGTGCATTATTACCCATATTATGCAGTTATTATCGCTAGAACTGTAATAATTATACTTATTACTTATATCATTATCAATATAACATGCATTATTACCCATATAATGGAGGTATTATCGCTAGAACTGTAATAATTATACTTATTACTTATATTATTATCAATATAACATGCATTATTACCCATATAATGCAGTTATTATCGCTAGAACTGTAATAATTGTACTCATTACTTATATTATTAGCAATATAACGTGCATTATTACGCATATTATGCAGTTATTATCGCTAGAACTGTAATAATTATACTTATTACTTATATTATTATCAATATAACATGCATTATTACCCATATTATGCAGTTTTTATCGCTAGAACTATAATAAATATACGTACTACTTTTATTATCATCAATATAACGTGCATTATTACCCACATAATGGAGGAATTATCGCTAGAACTGTAATAATTATACTTATTACTTATATTATTATCAATATAACATGCATTATTACCCATATAATGGAGGTATTATCGCAAGCACTGTAATAATTATACTTATTACTTATACTATTAGCAATATAGCGTGCATTATTACCCATATAATGCAGTTATTATCGCCAGAACTGTAATAATTATACTTATTACTTATATTATTCTCAATATAACATCCATTATTACCCATATTATGCAGTTATTATCGCTAGAACTATAATAAATATACGTATTACTTTCATTATCATCAGTATAACATGCATTGTTACCCACATAATGGAGGTATTATCGCTAGAACTGTAATAATTATACTTATTACTTATATTATTCTCAATATAACATGCATTATTACCCATATTATGCAGTTATTATCGCTAGAACTATAATAAATATACGTATTACTTTCATTATCATCAGTATAACATGCATTATTACCCACATAATGGAGGTATTATCGCTAGAACTGTAATAAACATACTTATTACTTTTATTATTATCATTATAACATGCACTATTTGCCATATTTTACTATTATTATCGCTAGAACTATAATAATTATACTTATTACTCCCGATATTATCAATATAACATGCATTATTACCCATATATTGCAGTTATTATCGCTAGAACTGTAATAATTGTACTCATTACTTATATTATTAGCAATATAACGTGCATTATTACCCATATTATGCAGTTATTATCGCTAGAACTGTAATAATTATACTTATTACTTATATCATTATCAATATAACATGCATTATTACCCATATAATGGAGGTATTATCGCTAGAACTGTAATAATTATACTTATTACTTATATTATTATCAATATAACATGCATTATTACCCATATAATGCAGTTATTATCGCTAGAACTGTAATAATTGTACTCATTACTTATATTATTAGCAATATAACGTGCATTATTACTCATATTATGCAGTTATTATCGCTAGAACTGTAATAATTATACTTATTACTTATATCATTATCAATATAACATGCATTATTACCCATATAATGGAGGTATTATCGCTCGAACTGTAATAATTATACTTATTACTTATACAATAAGCAATATAACGTGCGTTATTACCCATATAATGCAGTTATTATCGCCAGAACTGTAATAATTATACTTATTACTTATATTATTCTCAACATAACATGTATTATTACCCATATTATGCAGTTATTATCGCTAGAACTATAATAAATATACGTAGTACTTTCATTATCATCAATATAACATGCAGTATTACCCATATAATGGAGGTATTATCGTTAGAACTGTAATAATTATACTTATTACTTATATTATTATCAATATAACATGCATTATTACCCATATTATGCAGTTATTATGTCTAGAACCATAATAAATATACTTATTACTCCCAATATTATCAATATAACATGCATTATTAACCATATAATGCAGTTATTATCGCTAGAACTGTAATAATTATACTTATTACTTATATTGTTAGCAATATAACGTGCATTATTACCCATATAATGTATTTATTATCGCTAGAACTGTAATAATTATACTTATTACTTATACTATTATCAATATAACATGCATTATTACCCATATAATAGAGGTATTATCGCAAGAACTGTAATAACTATACTTATTACTTATACTATTCGCAATATAACGTGCATTATTACCCATATAATGCAGTTATTATGTCTAGAACCATAATAAATATACTTATTACTCCCAATATTATCAATATAACATGCATTTTTACCCATATAATGCAGTTATTATCGCTAGAACTGTAATAACTGTACTCATTACTTATATTATTAGCAATATAACGTGCATTATTACCCATATTATGCAGTTATTATCGCTAGAACTGTAGTAATTATACTTATTACTTATATCATTATCAATATAACATGCATTATTACCCATATTATGCAGTTATTATCGATAGAGCTGTAATAAATATACTTATTACTTTTACTATTATCAATATATCATGCACTATTAGCCATATTTTACTATTATTATCGCTAGAACTGTAATAATTATACTTATTACTTATATTGTTAGCAATATAACGTGCATTATTACCCATATAATGCAGTTATTATCGCTAGAACTGTAATAATTATACTTATTACTTATATTATTATCAATATAACATGCATTATTACCCATATTATGCAGTTATTATCGCTAGAACGGTAATAATTGTACTCATTACTTATATTATTAGCAATATAACGTGCATTATTACTTATATTATGCAGTTATTATCCCTAGAACTGTAATAATTATACTTATTACTTATATCATTATCAATATAACATGCATTATTACCCATATAATGGAGGTATTATCGCTCGAACTGTAATAATTATACTTATTACTTATACTCTTAGCAATATAACGTGCGTTATTACCCATATAATGGAGGTATTATCGCTAGAACTGTAATAATTATACTTATTACTTATATTATTCTCAATATAACATGCATTATTACCAATATTATGCAGTTATTATCGCTAGAACTATAATAAATATACGTATTACTTTCATTATCATCAGTATAACATGCATTATTACCCACATAATGGAGGTATTATCGCTAGAACTGTAATAATTATACTTATTACTTATATTATTATCAATATAACATGCAGTATTACCCATTAAAATGGAGGTATTATCGTTAGAACTGTAATAATTATACTTATTACTTATATTATTATCAATATAACATGCATTATTACCCATATTATGCAGTTATTATGTCTAGAACCATAATAAATATACTTATTACTCCCAATATTATCAATATAACATGCATTTTTACCTATATAATGCAGTTATTATCGCTAGAACTGTAATAATTATACTTATTACTTATATTATTATCAATATATCATGCATTATTACCCATATAATGGAGGTATTATCGCTAGAACTGTAATAATTATACTTATTACTTATACTATTAGCAATATAACGTGCATTATTACCCATATAATGCAGTTATTATCGCCAGAACTGTAATAATTATACTTATTACTTATATTATTATCAATATAACATGCATTATTACCCATATTATGCAGTTATTATCGATAGAACTATAATAAATATACGTATTACTTTCATTATCATCAATATAACATGCATTATTACCCATATAATGCAGTTATTATCGCTAGAACTGTAATAATTATACTTATTACTTATATTATTATCAATATAACATGCATTATTACCCATATAATGGAGGTATTATCGCTAGAACTGTAATAATTATACATATTACTTATACTAATAGCAATATAACGTGCATTATTACCCATATAATGCAGTTATTATCGCCAGAACTGTAATAATTATACTTATTACTTATATTATTCTCAATATAACATGCATTATTACCCATATTATGCAGTTATTATCGCTAGAACTATAATAAATATACGTATTACTTTCATTATCATCAGTATAACATGCATTATTACCCACATAATGGAGGTATTATCGCTAGAACTGTAAGAATTATACTTATTACTTATATTATTATCAATATAACATGCCTTATTACCCATATAATGCAGTTATTATCGCTAGAACTGTAATAACTATACTCATTACTTATATTATTAGCAATATAATGTGCATTATTACCCATATTATGCAGTTATTATCGCTAGAACTGTAGTAATTATACTTATTACTTATATCATTATCAATATAACATGCATTATTACCCATATTATGCAGTTATTATCGATAGAACTGTAATAAATATACTTATTACTTTTACTATTATCAATATATCATGCACTATTAGCCATATTTTACTATTATTATCGCTAGAACTGTAATAATTATACTTATTACTTATATTGTTAGCAATATAACGTGCATTATTACCCATATAATGCAGTTATTATCGCTAGAACTGTAATAATTATACTTATTACTTATATTATTATCAATATAACATGCATTATTACCCATATTATGCAGTTATTATCGCTAGAACGGTAATAATTGTACTCATTACTTATATTATTAGCAATATAACGTGCATTATTACTTATATTATGCAGTTATTATCCCTAGAACTGTAATAATTATACTTATTACTTATATCATTATCAATATAACATGCATTATTACCCATATAATGGAGGTATTATCGCTAGAACTGTAATAATTATACTTATTACTTATACTATTAGCAATATAACGTGCATTATTACCCATATAATGCAGTTATTATCGCCAGAACTGTAATAATTATACTTATTACTTATATTATTATCAATATAACATGCATTATTACCCATATTATGCAGTTATTATCGATAGAACTATAATAAATATACGTATTACTTTCATTATCATCAATATAACATGCATTATTACCCATATAATGCAGTTATTATCGCTAGAACTGTAATAATTATACTTATTACTTATATTATTATCAATATAACATGCATTATTACCCATATAATGGAGGTATTATCGCTAGAACTGTAATAATTATACATATTACTTATACTAATAGCAATATAACGTGCATTATTACCCATATAATGCAGTTATTATCGCCAGAACTGTAATAATTATACTTATTACTTATATTATTCTCAATATAACATGCATTATTACCCATATTATGCAGTTATTATCGCTAGAACTATAATAAATATATAGGTATTACTTTCATTATCATCAGTATAACATGCATTATTACCCACATAATGGAGGTATTATCGCTAGAACTGTAAGAATTATACTTATTACTTATATTATTATCAATATAACATGCCTTATTACCCATATAATGCAGTTATTATCGCTAGAACTGTAATAACTATACTCATTACTTATATTATTAGCAATATAATGTGCATTATTACCCATATTATGCAGTTATTATCGCTAGAACTGTAGTAATTATACTTATTACTTATATCATTATCAATATAACATGCATTATTACCCATATTATGCAGTTATTATCGATAGAACTGTAATAAATATACTTATTACTTTTACTATTATCAATATATCATGCACTATTAGCCATATTTTACTATTATTATCGCTAGAACTGTAATAATTATACTTATTACTTATATTGTTAGCAATATAACGTGCATTATTACCCATATAATGCAGTTATTATCGCTAGAACTGTAATAATTATACTTATTACTTATATTATTATCAATATAACATGCATTATTACCCATATTATGCAGTTATTATCGCTAGAACGGTAATAATTGTACTCATTACTTATATTATTAGCAATATAACGTGCATTATTACTTATATTATGCAGTTATTATCCCTAGAACTGTAATAATTATACTTATTACTTATATCATTATCAATATAACATGCATTATTACCCATATAATGGAGGTATTATCGCTCGAACTGTAATAATTATACTTATTACTTATACTCTTAGCAATATAACGTGCGTTATTACCCATATAATGGAGGTATTATCGCTAGAACTCTAATAATTATACTTATTACTTATATTATTCTCAATATAACATGCATTATTACCAATATTATGCAGTTATTATCGCTAGAACTATAATAAATATACGTATTACTTTCATTATCATCAGTATAACATGCATTATTACCCACATAATGGAGGTATTATCGCTAGAACTGTAATAATTATACTTATTACTTATATTATTATCAATATAACATGCAGTATTACCCATTAAAATGGAGGTATTATCGTTAGAACTGTAATAATTATACTTATTACTTATATTATTATCAATATAACATGCATTATTACCCATATTATGCAGTTATTATGTCTAGAACCATAATAAATATACTTATTACTGCCAATATTATCAATATAACATGCATTTTTACCTATATAATGCAGTTATTATCGCTAGAACTGTAATAATTATACTTATTACTCATATTATTATCAATATATCATGCATTATTACCCATATAATGGAGGTATTATCGCTAGAACTGTAATAATTATACTTATTACTTATACTATTAGCAATATAACGTGCATTATTACCCATATAATGCAGTTATTATCGCCAGAACTGTAATAATTATACGTATTACTTATATTATTCTCAATATAACATGCATTATTACCCATATTATGCAGTTATTATCGCTAGAACTATAATAAATATACGTATTACTTTCATTATCATCAGTATAACATGCATTATTACCCACATAATGGAGGTATTATCGCTAGAACTGTAATAATTATACTTATTACTTATATTATTATCAATATAACATGCCTTATTACCCATATAATGCAGTTATTATCGCTAGAACTGTAATAACTATACTCATTACTTATATTATTAGCAATATAACGTGCATTATTACCCATATTATGCAGTTATTATCGCTAGAACTGTAGTAATTATACTTATTACTTTTACTATTATCAATATATCATGCACTATTAGCCATATTTTACTATTATTATCGCTAGAACTGTAATAATTATACTTATTACTTATATTGTTAGCAATATAACGTGCATTATTACCCATATAATGCAGTTATTATCGCTAGAACTGTAATAATTATACTTATTACTTATATTATTATCAATATAACATGCATTATTACCCATATTATGCAGTTATTATCGCTAGAACGGTAATAATTGTACTCATTACTTATATTATTAGCAATATAACGTGCATTATTACCTATATTATGCAGTTATTATCCCTAGAACTGTAATAATTATACTTATTACTTATATCATTATCAATATAACATGCATTATTACCCATATAATGGAGGTATTATCGCTTGAACTGTAATAATTATACTTATTACTTATACTCTTAGCAATATAACGTGCGTTATTACCCATATAATGGAGGTATTATCGCTAGAACTGTAATAATTATACTTATTACTTATATTATTATCAATGTAACATGCATTATTACCCATTTAATGCAGTTATTATCGCTAGAACTGTAATAATTATACTTATTACTTATATTATTATCAATATAACATGCATTATTACCCATATAATGGAGGTATTATCGCTAGAACTGTAATAATTATACTTATTACTTATACTATTAGCAATATAACGTGCATTATTACCCATATAATGGAGGTATTATCGCCAGAACTGTAATAATTATACTTATTACTTATATTATTCTTAATATAACATGCATTATTACCCATATTATGCAGTTATTATCGATAGAACTATAATAAATATACGTATTACTTTCATTATCATCAATATAACATGCATTATTACCCATATAATGCAGTTATTATCGCTAGAACTGTAATAATTATACTTATTACTCATATTATTATCAATATATCATGCATTATTACCCATATAATGGAGGTATTATCGCTAGAACTGTAATAATTATACTTATTACTTATACTATTAGCAATATAACGTGCATTATTACCCATATAATGCAGTTATTATCGCCAGAACTGTAATAATTATACTTATTACTTATATTATTCTCAATATAACATGCATTATTACCCATATTATGCAGTTATTATCGCTAGAACTATAATAAATATACGTATTACTTTCATTATCATCAGTATAACATGCATTATTACCCACATAATGGAGGTATTATCGCTAGAACTGTAATAATTATACTTATTACTTATATTATTATCAATATAACATGCCTTATTACCCATATAATGCAGTTATTATCGCTAGAACTGTAATAACTATACTCATTACTTATATTATTAGCAATATAACGTGCATTATTACCCATATTATGCAGTTATTATCGCTAGAACTGTAGTAATTATACTTATTACTTATATCATTATCAATATAACATGCATTATTACCCATATTATGCAGTTATTATCGATAGAACTGTAATAAATATACTTATTACTTTTACTATTATCAATATATCATGCACTATTAGCCATATTTTACTATTATTATCGCTAGAACTGTAATAATTATACTTATTACTTATATTGTTAGCAATATAACGTGCATTATTACCCATATAATGCAGTTATTATCGCTAGAACTGTAATAATTATACTTATTACTTATATTATTATCAATATAACATGCATTATTACCCATATTATGCAGTTATTATCGCTAGAACGGTAATAATTGTACTCATTACTTATATTATTAGCAATATAACGTGCATTATTACCTATATTATGCAGTTATTATCCCTAGAACTGTAATAATTATACTTATTACTTATATCATTATCAATATAACATGCATTATTACCCATATAATGGAGGTATTATCGCTTGAACTGTAATAATTATACTTATTACTTATACTCTTAGCAATATAACGTGCGTTATTACCCATATAATGGAGGTATTATCGCTAGAACTGTAATAATTATACTTATTACTTATATTATTATCAATGTAACATGCATTATTACCCATTTAATGCAGTTATTATCGCTAGAACTGTAATAATTATACTTATTACTTATATTATTATCAATATAACATGCATTATTACCCATATAATGGAGGTATTATCGCTAGAACTGTAATAATTATACTTATTACTTATACTATTAGCAATATAACGTGCATTATTACCCATATAATGGAGGTATTATCGCCAGAACTGTAATAATTATACTTATTACTTATATTATTCTTAATATAACATGCATTATTACCCATATTATGCAGTTATTATCGATAGAACTATAATAAATATACGTATTACTTTCATTATCATCAATATAACATGCATTATTACCCATATAATGCAGTTATTATCGCTAGAACTGTAATAATTATACTTATTACTTATATTATTATCAATGTAACATGCATTATTACCCATTTAATGCAGTTATTATCGCTAGAACTGTAATAACTATACTTATTACTTATACTATTAGCAATATAACGTGCATTATTACCCATATAATGCAGTTATTATGTCTAGAGCCATAATAAATATACTTATTACTCCCAATATTATCAATATAACATGCATTTTTACCCACATAATGGAGGTATTATCGCTAGAACTGTAATAATTATACTTATTACATATATTATTATCAATGTAACATGCATTATTACCCATTTAATGCAGTTATTATCGCTAGAACTGTAATAATTATACTTATTACTTATATTATTATCAATATAACATGCATTATTACCCATATAATGGAGGTATTATCGCTAGAACTGTAATAATTATACATATTACTTATACTATTAGCAATATAACGTGCATTATTACCCATATAATGCAGTTATTATCACCAGAACTGTAATAATTATACTTATTACTTATATTATTCTCAATATAACATGCATTATTACCCATATTATGCAGTTATTATCGCTAGAACTATAATAAATATACGTATTACTTTCATTATCATCAGTATAACATGCACTATTACCCACATAATGGAGGTATTATCGCTAGAACTGTAATAATTATACTTATTACTTATATTATTATCAATATAACATGCCTTATTACCCATATAATGCAGTTATTATCGCTAGAACTGTAATAACTGTACTCATTACTTATATTATTAGCAATATAACGTGCATTATTACCCATATTATGCAGTTATTATCGCTAGAACTGTAGTAATTATACTTATTACTTATATCATTATCAATATAACATGCATTATTACCCATATAATGGAGGTATTATCGCTCGAACTGTAATAATTATACTTATTACTTATACTCTTAGCAATACAACGTGCGTTATTACCCATATAATGGAGGTATTATCGCTAGAACTGTAATAATTATACTCATTACTTATATTATTCTCAATATAACATGCATTATTACCAATATTATGCAGTTATTATCGCTAGAACTATAATAAATATACGTATTACTTTCATTATCATCAGTATAACATGCATTATTACCCACATAATGGAGGTATTATCGCTAGAACTGTAATAATTATACTTATTACTTATATTATTATCAATATAACATGCAGTATTACCCATTAAAATGGAGGTATTATCGTTAGAACTGTAATAATTATACTTATTACTTATATTATTATCAATATAACATGCATTATTACCCATATTATGCAGTTATTATGTCTAGAACCATAATAAATATACTTATTACTCCCAATATTATCAATATAACATGCATTTTTACCTATATAATGCAGTTATTATCGCTAGAACTGTAATAATTATACTTATTACTTATATTATTATCAATATATCATGCATTATTACCCATATAATGGAGGTATTATCGCTAGAACTGTAATAATTATACTTATTACTGATACTATTAGCAATATAACGTGCATTATTACCCATATAATGCAGTTATTATCGCCAGAACTGTAATAATTATACTTATTACTTATATTATTATCAATATAACATGCATTATTACCCAGATAATGCAGTTATTATCGCCAGAACTATAATAATTATACTTATTACTTATATTATTATCAATATAACATGCATTATTACCCATATTATGCAGTTATTATCGATAGAACTATAATAAATATACGTATTACTTTCATTATCATCAATATAACATGCATTATTACCCATATAATGCAGTTATTATCGCTAGAACTGTAATAATTATACTTATTACTTATATTATTATCAATATAACATGCATTATTACCCATATAATGGAGGTATTATCGCTAGAACTGTAATAATTATACATATTACTTATACTATTAGCAATATAACGTGCATTATTACCCATATAATGCAGTTATTATCGCCAGAACTGTAATAATTATACTTATTACTTATATTATTCTCAATATAACATGCATTATTACCCATATTATGCAGTTATTATCGCTAGAACTATAATAAATATACGTATTACTTTCATTATCATCAGTATAACATGCATTATTACCCACATAATGGAGGTATTATCGCTAGAACTGTAATAATTATACTTATTACTTATATTATTATCAATATAACATGCCTTATTACCCATATAATGCAGTTATTACCGCTAGAACTGTAATAACTATACTCATTACTTATATTATTAGCAATATAACGTGCATTATTACCCATATTATGCAGTTATTATCGCTAGAACTGTAGTAATTATACTTATTACTTATATCATTATCAATATAACATGCATTATTACCCATATTATGCAGTTATTATCGATAGAACTGTAATAAATATACTTATTACTTTTACTATTATCAATATATCATGCACTATTAGCCATATTTTACTATTATTATCGCTAGAACTGTAATAATTATACTTATTACTTATATTGTTAGCAATATAACGTGCATTATTACCCATATAATGCAGTTATTATCGCTAGAACTGTAATAATTATACTTATTACTTATATTATTCTCAATATAACATGCATTATTACCCATATTATGCAGTTATTATCGCTAGAACGGTAATAATTGTACTCATTACTTATATTATTAGCAATATAACGTGCATTATTACTTATATTATGCAGTTATTATCCCTAGAACTGTAATAATTATACTTATTACTTATATCATTATCAATATAACATGCATTATTACCCATATAATGGAGGTATTATCGCTCGAACTGTAATAATTATACTTATTACTTATACTCTTAGCAATATAACGTGCGTTATTACCCATATAATGGAGGTATTATCGCTAGAACTGTAATAATTATACTTATTACTTATATTATTCTCAATATAACATGCATTATTACCAATATTATGCAGTTATTATCGCTAGAACTATAATAAATATACGTATTACTTTCATTATCATCAGTATAACATGCATTATTACCCACATAATGGAGGTGTTATCGCTAGAACTGTAATAATTATACTTATTACTTATATTATTATCAATATAACGTGCAGTATTACCCATTAAAATGGAGGTATTATCGTTAGAACTGTAATAATTATACTTATTACTTATATTATTATCAATATAACATGCATTATTACCCATATTATGCAGTTATTATCGATAGAACTATAATAAATATACGTATTACTTTCATTATCATCAATATAACATGCATTATTACCCATATAATGCAGTTATTATCGCTAGAACTGTAATAATTATACTTATTACTTATATTATTATCAATGTAACATGCATTATTACCCATTTAATGCAGTTATTATCGCTAGAACTGTATTAATTATACTTATTACTTATATTATTATCAATATAACATGCATTATTACCCATATAATGGAGGTATTATCGCTAGAACTGTAATAATTATACTTATTACTTATACTATTAGCAATATAACGTGCATTATTACCCATATAATGCAGTTATTATCGCCAGAACTGTAATAATTATACTTATTACTTATATTATTATCAATATAACATGCATTATTACCCATATAATAGAGGTACTATCGCAAGAACTGTAATAACTATACTTATTACTTATAGTATTAGCAATATAACGTGCATTATTACCCATATAATGCAGTTATTATGTCTAGAACCATAATAAATATACTTATTACTCCCAATATTATCAATATAACATGCATTTTTACCCACATAATGGAGGTATTATCGCTAGAACTGTAATAATTATACTTATTACATATATTATTATCAATGTAACATGCATTATTACCCATTTAATGCAGTTATTATCGCTAGAACTGTAAAAATTATACTTATTACTTATATTATTATCAATATAACATGCATTATTACCCATATAATGGAGGTATTATCGCTAGAACTGTAATAATTATACATATTACTTATACTATTAGCAATATAACGTGCATTATTACCCATATAATGCAGTTATTATCGCCAGAACTGTAATAATTATACTTATTACTTATATTATTCTCAATATAACATGCATTATTACCCATATTATGCAGTTATTATCGCTAGAACTATAATAAATATACGTATTACTTTCATTATCATCAGTATAACATGCATTATTACCCACATAATGGAGGTATTATCGCTAGAACTGTAATAATTATACTTATTACTTATATTATTATCAATATAACATGCCTTATTACCCATATAATGCAGTTATTATCGCTAGAACTGTAATAACTATACTCATTACTTATATTATTAGCAATATAACGTGCATTATTACCCATATTATGCAGTTATTATCGCTAGAACTGTAGTAATTATACTTATTACTTATATCATTATCAATATAACATGCATTATTACCCATATTATGCAGTTATTATCGATAGAACTGTAATAAATATACTTATTACTTTTACTATTATCAATATATCATGCACTATTAGCCATATTTTACTATTATTATCCCTAGAACTGTAATAATTATACTTATTACTTATATTGTTAGCAATATAACGTGCATTATTACCCATATAATGCAGTTATTATCGCCAGAACTGTAATAATTATACTTATTACTTATATTATTCTTAATATAACATGCATTATTACCCATATTATGCAGTTATTATCGATAGAACTATAATAAATATACGTATTACTTTCATTATTATCAATATAATATGCATTATTACCCATATAATGCAGTTATTATCGCTAGAACTGTAATAATTATACTTATTACTTATATTATTATCAATGTAACATGCATTATTACCCATTTAATGCAGTTATTATCGCTAGAACTGTAATAATTATACTTATTACTTATATTATTATCAATATAACATGCATTATTACCCATATAATGGAGGTATTATCGCTAGAACTGTAATAATTATACTTATTACTTATACTATTAGCAATATAACGTGCATTATTACCCATATAATGCAGTTATTATCGCCAGAACTGTAATAATTATACTTATTACTTATATTATTATCAATATAACATGCATTATTACCCATATAATAGAGGTACTATCGCAAGAACTGTAATAACTATACTTATTACTTATACTATTAGCAATATAACGTGCATTATTACCCATATAATGCAGTTATTATGTCTAGAACCATAATAAATATACTTATTACTCCCAATATTATCAATATAACATTAATTTTTACCCACATAATGGAGGTATTATCGCTAGAACTGTAATAATTATACTTATTACATATATTATTATCAATGTAACATGCATTATTACCCATTTAATGCAGTTATTATCGCTAGAACTGTAATAATTATACTTATTACTTATATTATTATCAATATAACATGCATTATTACCCATATAATGGAGGTATTATCGCTAGAACTGTAATAATTATACATATTACTTATACTATTAGCAATATAACGTGCATTATTACCCATATAATGCAGTTATTATCGCCAGAACTGTAATAATTATACTTATTACTTATATTATTCTCAATATAACATGCATTATTACCCATATTATGCAGTTATTATCGCTAGAACTATAATAAATATACGTATTACTTTCATTATCATCAGTATAACATGCATTATTACCCACATAATGGAGGTATTATCGCTAGAACTGTAATAATTATACTTATTACTTATATTATTATCAATATAACATGCCTTATTACCCATATAATGCAGTTATTATCGCTAGAACTGTAATAACTATACTCATTACTTATATTATTAGCAATATAACGTGCATTATTACCCATATTATGCAGTTATTATCGCTAGAACTGTAGTAATTATACTTATTACTTATATCATTATCAATATAACATGCATTATTACCCATATTATGCAGTTATTATCGATAGAACTGTAATAAATATACTTATTACTTTTACTATTATCAATATATCATGCACTATTAGCCATATTTTACTATTATTATCGCTAGAACTGTAATAATTATAATTATTACTTATATTGTTAGCAATATAACGTGCATTATTACCCATATAATGCAGTTATTATCGCTAGAACTGTAATAATTATACTTATTACTTATATTATTATCAATATAACATGCATTATTACCCATATTATGCAGTTATTATCGCTAGAACGGTAATAATTGTACTCATTACTTATATTATTAGCAATATAACGTGCATTATTACCTATATTATGCAGTTATTATCCCTAGAACTGTAATAATTATACTTATTACTTATATCATTATCAATATAACATGCATTATTACCCATATAATGGAGGTATTATCGCTCGAACTGTAATAATTATACTTATTACTTATACTCTTAGCAATATAACGTGCGTTATTACCCATATAATGGAGGTATTATCGCTAGAACTGTAATAATTATACTTATTACTTATATTATTCTCAATATAACATGCATTATTAACCATATTATGCAGTTATTATCGATAGAACTATAATAAATATACGTATTACTTTCATTATCAGCAATATAACATGCATTATTACCCATATAATGCAGTTATTATCGCTAGATCTGTAATAATTATACTTATTACTTATATTATTATCAATGTAACATGCATTATTACCCATTTAATGCAGTTATTATCGCTAGAACTGTAATAATTATACTTATTACTTATATTATTATCAATATAACATGCATTATTACCCATATAATGGAGGTATTATCGCTAGAACTGTAATAATTATACTTATTACATATATTATTATCAATGTAACATGCATTATTACCCATTTAATGCAGTTATTATCGCTAGAACTGTAATAATTATACTTATTACTTATATTATTATCAATATAACATGCATTATTACCCATATAATGGAGGTATTATCGCTAGAACTGTAATAATTATACATATTACTTATACTATTAGCAATATAACGTGCATTATTACCCATATAATGCAGTTATTATCGCCAGAACTGTAATAATTATACTTATTACTTATATTGTTAGCAATATAACGTGCATTATTACCCATATAATGCAGTTATTATCGCTAGAACTGTAATAATTATACTTATAACTTATATTATTATCAATATAACATGCATTATTACCCATATAATGGAGGTATTATCGCAAGAACTGTAATAACTATACTTATTACTTATACTATTAGCAATATAACGTGCATTATTACCCATATAATGCAGTTATTATGTCTAGAACCATAATAAATATACTTATTACTCCCAATATTATCAATATAACATGCATTTTTACCCACATAATGGAGGTATTATCGCTAGAACTGTAATAATTATACTTATTACATATATTATTATCAATGTAACATGCATTATTACCCATTTAATGCAGTTATTATCGCTAGAACTGTAATAATTATACTTATTACTTATATTATTATCAATATAACATGCATTATTACCCATATAATGGAGGTATTATCGCTAGAACTGTAATAATTATACATATTACTTATACTATTAGCAATATAACGTGCATTATTACCCATATAATGCAGTTATTATCGCCAGAACTGTAATAATTATACTTATTACTTATATTATTCTCAATATAACATGCATTATTACCCATATTATGCAGTTATTATCGCTAGAACTGTAGTAATTATACTTATTACTTATATCATTATCAACATAACATGCATTATTACCAATATTATGCAGTTATTATCGATAGAACTGTAATAAATATACTTATTACTTTTACTATTATCAATATATCATGCACTATTAGCCATATTTTACTACTATTATCGCTAGAACTGTAATAATTATACTTATTACTTATATTGTTAGCAATATAACGTGCATTATTACCCATATAATGCAGTTATTATCGCTAGAACTGTAATAATTATACTTATTACTTATATTATTATCAATATAACATGCATTATTACCCATATTATGCAGTTATTATCGCTAGAACGGTAATAATTGTACTCATTACTTATATTATTAGCAATATAGCGTGCATTATTACCTATATTATGCAGTTATTATCCCTAGAACTGTAATAATTATACTTATTACTTATATCATTATCAATATAACATGCATTATTACCCATATAATGGAGGTATTATCGCTCGAACTGTAATAATTATACTTATTACTTATACTCTTAGCAATATAACGTGCGTTATTACCCATATAATGGAGGTATTATCGCTAGAACTGTAATAATTATACTTATTACTTATATTATTCTCAATATAACATGCATTATTACCAATATTATGCAGTTATTATCGCTAGAACTATAATAAATATACGTATTACTTTCATTATCATCAGTATAACATGCATTATTACCCACATAATGGAGGTATTATCGCTAGAACTGTAATAATTATACTTATTACTTATATTATTCGCAATATAACATGCAGTATTACCCATTAAAATGGAGGTATTATCGTTAGAACTGTAATAATTATACTTATTACTTATATTATTATCAATATAACATGCATTATTACCCATATTATGCAGTTATTATGTCTAGAACCATAATAAATATACTTATTACTCCCAATATTATCAATATAACATGCATTTTTACCTATATAATGCAGTTATTATCGCTAGAACTGTAATAATTATACTTATTACTTATATTATCATCAATATAACATGCATTATTACCCATATAATGCAGTTCTTATCGCTAGAACTGTAATAATTATACTTATTACTTATATTATTATCAATGTACTATGCATTATTACCAATATAATGCAGTTATTATCGCTAGAACTGTAATAATTATACTTATTACTTATATTATTATCAATATAACATGCATTATTACCCATATAATGGAGGTATTATCGCTAGAACTGTAATAATTATACTTATTACTTATACTATTAGCAATATAACGTGCATTATTACCCATATAATTCAGTTATTATCACTAGAACTATAATAATTATACTTATTACTACCGATATTATCAATATAACATGCCTTATTACGCATATAATGCAGTTATTATCGCTAGAACTGTAATAAATATACTTACTACTTTCATTATCATCAATATAACCTGCATTATTACCCATATTATGCAGTTATTATCGATAGAACTGTAATAAATATACTTCTTACTTTTACTATTATCAATCTATCATGTACTATTAGCCATATTTTACTATTACTATCGCTAGAACTGTAATAATTATACTTATTACTTATATTGTTAGCAATATGACGTGCATTATTACCCATATAATGCAGTTATTATCGCTAGAACTGTAATAATTATACTTATTACTTATATTATTATCAATATAAGATGCATTATTACCCATATTATGCAGTTATTATCGATAGAACTGTAATAAATATACTTATTACTTTTACTATTATCAATATATCATGCACTATTAGCCATATTTTACTATTATTATCGCTAGAACTGTAATAATTATACTTATTACTTATATTATTATCAATATAACATGCCTTATTACCCATATAATGCAGTTATTATCGCTAGAACTGTAATAACTGTACTCATTACTTATATTATTAGCAATATAACGTGCATTATTACCCATATTATGCAGTTATTATCGCTAGAACTGTAGTAATTATACTTATTACTTATATCATTCTCAATATAACATGCATTATTACCCATATTATGCAGTTATTATCGATAGAACTGTAATAAATATACTTATTACTTTTACTATTATCAATATATCATGCACTATTAGCCATATTTTACTATTATTATCGCTAGAACTGTAATAATTATACTTATTACTTATATTGTTAGCAATATAACGTGCATTATTACCCATATAATGCAGTTATTATCGCTAGAACTGTAATAATTATACTTATTACTTATATTATTATCAATATAACATGCATTATTACCCATATTATGCAGTTATTATCGCTAGAACGGTAATAATTGTGCTCATTACTTATATTATTAGCAATATAACGTGCATTATTACTTATATTATGCAGTTATTATCCCTAGAACTGTAATAATTATACTTATTACTTATATCATTATCAATATAACATGCATTATTACCCATATAATGGAGGTATTATCGCTCGAACTGTAATAATTATACTTATTACTTATACTCTTAGCAATATAACGTGCGTTATTACCCATATAATGGAGGTATTATCGCTAGAACTGTAATAATTATACTTATTACTTATATTATTCTCAATATAACATGCATTATTACCAATATTATGCAGTTATTATCGCTAGAACTATAATAAATATACGTATTACTTTCATTATCATCAGTATAACATGCATTATTACCCACATAATGGAGGTATTATCGCTAGAACTGTAATAATTATACTTATTACTTATATTATTATCAATATAACATGCAGTATTACCCATTAAAATGGAGGTATTATCGTTAGAACTGTAATAATTATACTTATTACTTATATTATTATCAATATAACATGCATTATTGCCCATATTATGCAGTTATTATGTCTAGAACCATAATAAATATACTTATTACTCCCAATATTATCAATATAACATGCATTTTTACCTATATAATGCAGTTATTATCGCTAGAACTGTAATAATTATACTTATTACTTATATTATTATCAATATATCATGCATTATTACCCATATAATGGAGGTATTATCGCCAGAACTGTAATAATTATACTTATTACTTATATTATTCTCAATATAACATGCATTATTACCAATATTATGCAGTTATTATCGCTAGAACTATAATAAATATACGTATTACTTTCATTATCATCAGTATAACATGCATTATTACCCACATAATGGAGATATTATCGCTAGAACTGTAATAATTATACTTATTACTTATATTATTATCAATATAACATGCAGTATTACCCATTAAAATGGAGGTATTATCGTTAGAACTGTAATAATTATACTTATTACTTATATTATTATCAATATAACATGCATTATTACCCATATTATGCAGTTATTATGTCTAGAACCATAATAAATATACTTATTACTGCCAATATTATCAATATAACATGCATTTTTACCTATATAATGCAGTTATTATCGCTAGAACTGTAATAATTATACTTATTACTCATATTATTATCAATATATCATGCATTATTACCCATATAATGGAGGTATTATCGCTAGAACTGTAATAATTATACTTATTACTTATACTATTAGCAATATAACGTGCATTATTACCCATATAATGCAGTTATTATCGCCAGAACTGTAATAATTATACTTATTACTTATATTATTATCAATATAACATGCATTATTACCCATATAATGCAGTTATTATCGCTAGATCTGTAATAATTATACTTATTACTTATATTATTATCAATGTAACATGCATTATTACCCATTTAATGCAGTTATTATCGCTAGAACTGTAATAATTATACTTATTACTTATATTATTATCAATATAACATGCATTATTACCCATATAATGGAGGTATTATCGCTAGAACTGTAATAATTATACTTATTACTTATACTATTAGCAATATAACGTGCATTATTACCAATATAATGCAGTTATTATCGCTAGAACTGTAATAATTATACATATTACTTATACTATTAGCAATATAACGTGCATTATTACCCATATAATGCAGTTATTATCGCCAGAACTGTAATAATTATACTTATTACTTATACTATTAGCAATATAACGTGCATTATTACCCATATAATGCAGTTATTATGTCTAGAACCATAATAAATATACTTATTACTCCCAATATTATCAATATAACATGCATTTTTACCCACATAATGGAGGTATTATCGCTAGAACTGTAATAATTATACTTATTACATATATTATTATCAATGTAACATGCATTATTACCCATTTAATGCAGTTATTATCGCTAGAACTGTAATAATTATACTTATTACTTATATTAATATCAATATAACATGCATTATTACCCATATAATGGAGGTATTATCGCTAGAACTGTAATAATTATACATATTACTTATACTATTAGCAATATAACGTGCATTATTACCCATATAATGCAGTTATTATCGCCAGAACTGTAATAATTATACTTATTACTTATATTATTCTCAATATAACATGCATTATTACCCATATTATGCAGTTATTATCGCTAGAACTATAATAAATATACGTATTACTTTCATTATCATCAGTATAACATGCATTATTACCCACATAATGGAGGTATTATCGCTAGAACTGTAATAATTATACTTATTACTTATATTATTATCAATATAACATGCCTTATTACCCATATAATGCAGTTATTATCGCTAGAACTGTAATAACTATACTCATTACTTATATTATTAGCAATATAACGTGCATTATTACCCATATTATGCAGTTATTATCGCTAGAACTGTAGTAATTATACTTATTACTTATATCATTATCAATATAACATGCATTATTACCCATATTATGCAGTTATTATCGATAGAACTGTCATAAATATACTTATTACTTTTACTATTATCAATATATCATGCACTATTAGCCATATTTTACTATTATTATCGCTAGAACTGTAATAATTATACTTATTACTTATATTGTTAGCAATATAACGTGCATTATTACCCATATAATGCAGTTATTATCGCTAGAACTGTAATAATTATACTTATTACTTATATTATTATCAATATAACATGCATTATTACCCATATTATGCAGTTATTATCGCTAGAACGGTAATAATTGTACTCATTACTTATATTATTAGCAATATAACGTGCATTATTACCTATATTATGCAGTTATTATCCCTAGAACTGTAATAATTGTACTTATTACTTATATCATTATCAATATAACATGCATTATTACCCATATAATGGAGGTATTATCGCTCGAACTGTAATAATTATACTTATAACTTATACTCTTAGCAATATAACGTGCGTTATTACCCATATAATGGAGGTATTATCGCTAGAACTGTAATAATTATACTTATTACTTATATTATTATCAATGTAACATGCATTATTACCCATTTAATGCAGTTATTATCGCTAGAACTGTAATAATTATACTTATTACTTATATTATTATCAATATAACATGCATTATTACCCATATAATGGAGGTATTATCGCTAGAACTGTAATAATTATACTTATTACTTATACTATTAGCAATATAACGTGCATTATTACCCATATAATGGAGGTATTATCGCCAGAACTGTAATAATTATACTTATTACTTATATTATTCTTAATATAACATGCATTATTACCCATATTATGCAGTTATTATCGATAGAACTATAATAAATATACGTCTTACTTTCATTATCATCAATATAACATGCATTATTACCCATATAATGCAGTTATTATCGCTAGAACTGTAATAATTATACTTATTACTTATATTATTATCAATGTAACATGCATTATTACCCATTTAATGCAGTTATTATCGCTAGAACTGTAATAACTATACTTATTACTTATACTATTAGCAATATAACGTGCATTATTACCCATATAATGCAGTTATTATGTCTAGAGCCATAATAAATATACTTATTACTCCCAATATTATCAATATAACATGCATTTTTACCCTCATAATGGAGGTATTATCGCTAGAACTGTAATAATTATACTTATTACATATATTATTATCAATGTAACATGCATTATTACCCATTTAATGCAGTTATTATCGCTAGAACTGTAATAATTATACTTATTACTTATATTATTATCAATATAACATGCATTATTACCCATATTATGCAGTTATTATCGCTAGAACGGTAATAATTGTACTCATTACTTATATTATTAGCAATATAACGGGCATTATTACTTATATTATGCAGTTATTATCCCTAGAACTGTAATAATTATACTTATTACTTATATCATTATCAATATAACATGCATTATTACCCATATAATGGAGGTATTATCGCTCGAACTGTAATAATTATACTTATTACTTATACTCTTAGCAATATAACGTGCGTTATTACCCATATAATGGAGGTATTATCGCTAGAACTGTAATAATTATACTTATTACTTATATTATTCTCAATATAACATGCATTATTACCAATATTATGCAGTTATTATCGCTAGAACTATAATAAATATACGTATTACTTTCATTATCATCAGTATAACATGCATTATTACCCACATAATGGAGGTATTATCGCTAGAACTGTAATAATTATACTTATTACTTATATTATTATCAATATAACATGCAGTATTACCCATTAAAATGGAGGTATTATCGTTAGAACTGTAATAATTATACTTATTACTTATATTATTATCAATATAACATGCATTATTACCCATATTATGCAGTTATTATGTCTAGAACCATAATAAATATACTTATTACTCCCAATATTATCAATATAACATGCATTTTTACCTATATAATGCAGTTATTATCGCTAGAACTGTAATAATTATACTTATTACTTATATTATTATCAATATATCATGCATTATTACCCATATAATGGAGGTATTATCGCTAGAACTGTAATAATTATACTTATTACTTATACTATTAGCAATATAACGTGCATTATTACCCATATAATGCAGTTATTATCGCCAGAACTGTAATAATTATACTTATTACTTATATTATTATCAATATAACATGCATTATTACCCAGATAATGCAGTTATTATCGCCAGAACTATAATAATTATACTTATTACTTATATTATTATCAATATAACATGCATTATTACCCATATTATGCAGTTATTATCGATAGAACTATAATAAATATACGTATTACTTTCATTATCATCAATATAACATGCATTATTACCCATATAATGCAGTTATTATCGCTAGAACTGTAATAATTATACTTATTACTTATATTATTATCAATATAACATGCATTATTACCCATATAATGGAGGTATTATCGCTAGAACTGTAATAATTATACATATTACTTATACTATTAGCAATATAACGTGCATTATTACCCATATAATGCAGTTATTATCGCCAGAACTGTAATAATTATACTTATTACTTATATTGTTAGCAATATAACGTGCATTATTACCCATATAATGCAGTTATTATCGCTAGAACTGTAATAATTATACTTATTACTTATATTATTATCAATATAACATGCATTATTACCCATATAATGGAGGTATTATCGCTAGAACTGTAATAATTATACTTATTACTTATATTGTTAGCAATATAACGTGCATTATTACCCATATAATGCAGTTATTATCGCCAGAACTGTAATAATTATACTTATTACTTATATTATTCTTAATATAACATGCATTATTACCCATATTATGCAGTTATTATCGATAGAACTATAATAAATATACGTATTACTTTCATTATCATCAATATAACATGCATTATTACCCATATAATGCAGTTATTATCGCTAGAACTGTAATAATTATACTTATTACTTATATTATTATCAATGTAACATGCATTATTACCCATTTAATGCAGTTATTATCGCTAGAACTGTATTAATTATACTTATTACTTATATTATTATCAATATAACATGCATTATTACCCATATAATGGAGGTATTATCGCTAGAACTGTAATAATTATACTTATTACTTATACTATTAGCAATATAACGTGCATTATTACCCATATAATGCAGTTATTATCGCCAGAACTGTAATAATTATACTTATTACTTATATTATTATCAATATAACATGCATTATTACCCATATAATAGAGGTACTATCGCAAGAACTGTAATAACTATACTTATTACTTATACTATTAGCAATATAACGTGCATTATTACCCATATAATGCAGTTATTATGTCTAGAACCATAATAAATATACTTATTACTCCCAATATTATCAATATAACATGCATTTTTACCCACATAATGGAGGTATTATCGCTAGAACTGTAATAATTATACTTATTACATATATTATTATCAATGTAACATGCATTATTACCCATTTAATGCAGTTATTATCGCTAGAACTGTAAAAATTATACTTATTACTTATATTATTATCAATATAACATGCATTATTACCCATATAATGGAGGTATTATCGCTAGAACTGTAATAATAATACATATTACTTATACTATTAGCAATATAACGTGCATTATTACCCATATAATGCAGTTATTATCGCCAGAACTGTAATAATTATACTTATTACTTATATTATTCTCAATATAACATGCATTATTACCCATATTATGCAGTTATTATCGCTAGAACTATAATAAATATACGTATTACTTTCATTATCATCAGTATAACATGCATTATTACCCACATAATGGAGGTATTATCGCTAGAACTGTAATAATTATACTTATTACTTATATTATTATCAATATAACATGCCTTATTACCCATATAATGCAGTTATTATCGCTAGAACTGTAATAACTATACTCACTACTTATATTATTAGCAATATAACGTGCATTATTACCCATATTATGCAGTTATTATCGCTAGAACTGTAGTAATTATACTTATTACTTATATCATTATCAATATAACATGCATTATTACCCATATTATGCAGTTATTATCGATAGAACTGTAATAAATATACTTATTACTTTTACTATTATCAATATATCATGCACTATTAGCCATATTTTACTATTATTATCGCTAGAACTGTAATAATTATACTTATTACTTATATTGTTGGCAATATAACGTGCATTATTACCCATATAATGCAGTTATTATCGCCAGAACTGTAATAATTATACTTATTACTTATATTATTCTTAATATAACATGCATTATTACCCATATTATGCAGTTATTATCGATAGAACTATAATAAATATACGTATTACTTTCATTATCATCAATATAACATGCATTATTACCCATATAATGCAGTTATTATCGCTAGAACTGTAATAATTATACTTATTACTTATATTATTATCAATGTAACATGCATTATTACCCATTTAATGCAGTTATTATCGCTAGAACTGTAATAATTATACTTATTACTTATATTATTATCAATATAACATGCATTATTACCCATATAATGGAGGTATTATCGCTAGAACTGTAATAATTATACTTATTACTTATACTATTAGCAATATAACGTGCATTATTACCCATATAATGCAGTTATTATCGCCAGAACTGTAATAATTATACTTATTACTTATATTATTATCAATATAACATGCATTATTACCCATATAATAGAGGTACTATCGCAAGAACTGTAATAACTATACTTATTACTTATACTATTAGCAATATAACGTGCATTATTACCCATGTAATGCAGTTATTATGTCTAGAACCATAATAAATATACTTATTACTCCCAATATTATCAATATAACATGCATTTTTACCCACATAATGGAGGTATTATCGCTAGAACTGTAATAATTATACTTATTACATATATTATTATCAATGTAACATGCATTATTACCCATTTAATGCAGTTATTATCGCTAGAACTGTAATAATTATACTTATTACTTATATTATTATCAATATAACATGCATTATTACCCATATAATGGAGGTATTATCGCTAGAACTGTAATAATTATACTTATTACTTATATTATTCTCAATATAACATGCATTATTAACCATATTATGCAGTTATTATCGATAGAACTATAATAAATATACGTATTACTTTCATTATCATCAATATAACATGCATTATTGCCCATATAATGCAGTTATTATCGCTAGAACTGTAATAATTATACTTATTACTTATACTATTAGCAATATAACGTGCATTATTACCCATATAATGGAGGTATTATCGCCAGAACTGTAATAATTATACTTATTACTTATATTATTCTTAATATAACATGCATTATTACCCATATTATGCAGTTATTATCGATAGAACTATAATAAATATACGTCTTACTTTCATTATCATCAATATAACATGCATTATTACCCATATAATGCAGTTATTATCGCTAGAACTGTAATAATTATACTTATTACTTATATTATTATCAATGTAACATGCATTATTACCCATTTAATGCAGTTATTATCGCTAGAACTGTAATAACTATACTTATTACTTATACTATTAGCAATATAACGTGCATTATTACCCATATAATGCAGTTATTATGTCTAGAGCCATAATAAATATACTTATTACTCCCAATATTATCAATATAACATGCATTTTTACCCACATAATGGAGGTATTATCGCTAGAACTGTAATAATTATACTTATTACATATATTATTATCAATGTAACATGCATTATTACCCATATAATGCAGTTATTATCGCCAGAACTGTAATAATTATACTTATTACTTACATTGTTAGCAATATAACGTGCATTATTACCCATATAATGCAGTTATTATCGCTAGAACTGTAATAATTATACTTATTACTTATATTATTATCAATATAACATGCATTATTACCCATATAATGGAGGTATTATCGCTAGAACTGTAATAATTATACTTATTACTTATATTGTTAGCAATATAACGTGCATTATTACCCATATAATGCAGTTATTATCGCCAGAACTGTAATAATTATACTTATTACTTATATTATTCTTAATATAACATGCATTATTACCCATATTATGCAGTTATTATCGATAAAACTATAATAAATATACGTATTACTTTCATTATCATCAATATAACATGCATTATTACCCATATAATGCAGTTATTATCGCTAGAACTGTAATAATTATACTTATTACTTATATTATTATCAATGTAACATGCATTATTACCCATTTAATGCAGTTATTATCGCTAGAACTGTATTAATTATACTTATTACTTATATTATTATCAATATAATATGCATTATTACCCTTATAATGGAGGTATTATCGCTAGAACTGTAATAATTATACTTATTACTTATACTATTAGCAATATAACGTGCATTATTACCCATATAATGCAGTTATTATCGCCAGAACTGTAATAATTATACTTATTACTTATATTATTCTTAATATAACATGCATTATTACCCATATTATGCAGTTATTATCGATAGAACTATAATAAATATACGTATTACTTTCATTATCATCAATATAACATGCATTATTACCCATATAATGCAGTTATTATCGCTAGAACTGTAATAATTATACTTATTACTTATATTATTATCAATGTAACATGCATTATTACCCATTTAATGCAGTTATTATCGCTAGAACTGTATTAATTATACTTATTACTTATATTATTATCAATATAACATGCATTATTACCCATATAATGGAGGTATTATCGCTAGAACTGTAATAATTATACTTATTACTTATACTATTAGCAATATAACGTGCATTATTACCCATATAATGCAGTTATTATCGCCAGAACTGTAATAATTATACTTATTACTTATATTATTCTTAATATAACATGCATTATTACCCATATTATGCAGTTATTATCGATAGAACTATAATAAATATACGTATTACTTTCATTATCATCAATATAACATGCATTATTACCCATATAATGCAGTTATTATCGCTAGAACTGTAATAATTATACTTATTACTTATATTATTATCAATGTAACATGCATTATTACCCATTTAATGCAGTTATTATCGCTAGAACTGTATTAATTATACTTATTACTTATATTATTATCAATATAACATGCATTATTACCCATATAATGGAGGTATTATCGCTAGAACTGTAATAATTATACTTATTACTTATACTATTAGCAATATAACGTGCATTATTACCCATATAATGCAGTTATTATCGCCAGAACTGTAATAATTATACTTATTACTTATATTATTCTCAATATAACATGCATTATTACCCATATTATGCAGTTATTATCGCTAGAACTGTAGTAATTATACTTATTACTTATATCATTATCAATATAACATGCATTATTACCCATATTATGCAGTTATTATCGATAGAACTGTAATAAATATACTTATTACTTTTACTATTATCAATATATCATGCACTATTAGCCATATTTTACTATTATTATCGCTAGAACTGTAATAATTATACTTATTACTTATATTGTTAGCAATATAACGTGCATTATTACCCATATAATGCCGTTATTATCGCTAGAACTGTAATAATTATACTTATTACTTATATTATTATCAATGTAACATGCATTATTACCCATTTAATGCAGTTATTATCGCTAGAACTGTAATAATTATACTTATTACTTATATTATTATCAATATAACATGCATTATTACCCATATAATGGAGGTATTATCGCTAGAACTGTAATAATTATACTTATTACTTATACTATTAGCAATATAACGTGCATTATTACCCATATAATGGAGGTATTATCGCCAGAACTGTAATAATTATACTTATTACTTATATTATTCTTAATATAACATGCATTATTACCCATATTATGCAGTTATTATCGATAGAACTATAATAAATATACGTCTTACTTTCATTATCATCAATATAACATGCATTATTACCCATATAATGCAGTTATTATCGCTAGAACTGTAATAATTATACTTATTACTTATATTATTATCAATGTAACATGCATTATTACCCATTTAATGCAGTTATTATCGCTAGAACTGTAATAACTATACTTATTACTTATACTATTAGCAATATAACGTGCATTATTACCCATATAATGCAGTTATTATGTCTAGAGCCATAATAAATATACTTATTACTCCCAATATTATCAATATAACATGCATTTTTACCCTCATAATGGAGGTATTATCGCTAGAACTGTAATAATTATACTTATTACATATATTATTATCAATGTAACATGCATTATTACCCATTTAATGCAGTTATTATCGCTAGAACTGTAATAATTATACTTATTACTTATATTATTATCAATATAACATGCATTATTACCCATATTATGCAGTTATTATCGCTAGAACGGTAATAATTGTACTCATTACTTATATTATTAGCAATATAACGGGCATTATTACTTATATTATGCAGTTATTATCCCTAGAACTGTAATAATTATACTTATTACTTATATCATTATCAATATAACATGCATTATTACCCATATAATGGAGGTATTATCGCTCGAACTGTAATAATTATACTTATTACTTATACTCTTAGCAATATAACGTGCGTTATTACCCATATAATGGAGGTATTATCGCTAGAACTGTAATAATTATACTTATTACTTATATTATTCTCAATATAACATGCATTATTACCAATATTATGCAGTTATTATCGCTAGAACTATAATAAATATACGTATTACTTTCATTATCATCAGTATAACATGCATTATTACCCACATAATGGAGGTATTATCGCTAGAACTGTAATAATTATACTTATTACTTATATTATTATCAATATAACATGCAGTATTACCCATTAAAATGGAGGTATTATCGTTAGAACTGTAATAATTATACTTATTACTTATATTATTATCAATATAACATGCATTATTACCCATATTATGCAGTTATTATGTCTAGAACCATAATAAATATACTTATTACTCCCAATATTATCAATATAACATGCATTTTTACCTATATAATGCAGTTATTATCGCTAGAACTGTAATAATTATACTTATTACTTATATTATTATCAATATATCATGCATTATTACCCATATAATGGAGGTATTATCGCTAGAACTGTAATAATTATACTTATTACTTATACTATTAGCAATATAACGTGCATTATTACCCATATAATGCAGTTATTATCGCCAGAACTGTAATAATTATACTTATTACTTATATTATTATCAATATAACATGCATTATTACCCAGATAATGCAGTTATTATCGCCAGAACTATAATAATTATACTTATTACTTATATTATTATCAATATAACATGCATTATTACCCATATTATGCAGTTATTATCGATAGAACTATAATAAATATACGTATTACTTTCATTATCATCAATATAACATGCATTATTACCCATATAATGCAGTTATTATCGCTAGAACTGTAATAATTATACTTATTACTTATATTATTATCAATATAACATGCATTATTACCCATATAATGGAGGTATTATCGCTAGAACTGTAATAATTATACATATTACTTATACTATTAGCAATATAACGTGCATTATTACCCATATAATGCAGTTATTATCGCCAGAACTGTAATAATTATACTTATTACTTATATTGTTAGCAATATAACGTGCATTATTACCCATATAATGCAGTTATTATCGCTAGAACTGTAATAATTATACTTATTACTTATATTATTATCAATATAACATGCATTATTACCCATATAATGGAGGTATTATCGCTAGAACTGTAATAATTATACTTATTACTTATATTGTTAGCAATATAACGTGCATTATTACCCATATAATGCAGTTATTATCGCCAGAACTGTAATAATTATACTTATTACTTATATTATTCTTAATATAACATGCATTATTACCCATATTATGCAGTTATTATCGATAGAACTATAATAAATATACGTATTACTTTCATTATCATCAATATAACATGCATTATTACCCATATAATGCAGTTATTATCGCTAGAACTGTAATAATTATACTTATTACTTATATTATTATCAATGTAACATGCATTATTACCCATTTAATGCAGTTATTATCGCTAGAACTGTATTAATTATACTTATTACTTATATTATTATCAATATAACATGCATTATTACCCATATAATGGAGGTGTTATCGCTAGAACTGTAATAATTATACTTATTACTTATACTATTAGCAATATAACGTGCATTATTACCCATATAATGCAGTTATTATCGCCAGAACTGTAATAATTATACTTATTACTTATATTATTATCAATATAACATGCATTATTACCCATATAATAGAGGTACTATCGCAAGAACTGTAATAACTATACTTATTACTTATACTATTAGCAATATAACGTGCATTATTACCCATATAATGCAGTTATTATGTCTAGAACCATAATAAATATACTTATTACTCCCAATATTATCAATATAACATGCATTTTTACCCACATAATGGAGGTATTATCGCTAGAACTGTAATAATTATACTTATTACATATATTATTATCAATGTAACATGCATTATTACCCATTTAATGCAGTTATTATCGCTAGAACTGTAAAAATTATACTTATTACTTATATTATTATCAATATAACATGCATTATTACCCATATAATGGAGGTATTATCGCTAGAACTGTAATAATTATACTTATTACTTATATTGTTAGCAATATAACGTGCATTATTACCCATATAATGCCGTTATTATCGCTAGAACTGTAATAATTATACTTATTA
Organism: Megachile leachella; assembly: GCA_963576845.1. Classification (NCBI taxonomy): domain Eukaryota; kingdom Metazoa; phylum Arthropoda; class Insecta; order Hymenoptera; family Megachilidae; genus Megachile; species Megachile leachella. The sequence continues at coordinate 1,382,398 of CAUYWW010000201.1, read as the reverse complement.
CTTATATTATTCTTAATATAACATGCATTATTACCCATATTATGCAGTTATTATCGATAGAACTATAATAAATATACGTCTTACTTTCATTATCATCAATATAACATGCATTATTACCCATATAATGCAGTTATTATCGCTAGAACTGTAATAATTATACTTATTACTTATATTATTATCAATGTAACATGCATTATTACCCATTTAATGCAGTTATTATCGCTAGAACTGTAATAACTATACTTATTACTTATACTGTTAGCAATATAACGTGCATTATTACCCATATAATGCAGTTATTATGTCTAGAGCCATAATAAATATACTTATTACTCCCAATATTATCAATATAACATGCATTTTTACCCTCATAATGGAGGTATTATCGCTAGAACTGTAATAATTATACTTATTACATATATTATTATCAATGTAACATGCATTATTACCCATTTAATGCAGTTATTATCGCTAGAACTGTAATAATTATACTTATTACTTATATTATTATCAATATAACATGCATTATTACCCATATTATGCAGTTATTATCGCTAGAACGGTAATAATTGTACTCATTACTTATATTATTAGCAATATAACGGGCATTATTACTTATATTATGCAGTTATTATCCCTAGAACTGTAATAATTATACTTATTACTTATATCATTATCAATATAACATGCATTATTACCCATATAATGGAGGTATTATCGCTCGAACTGTAATAATTATACTTATTACTTATACTCTTAGCAATATAACGTGCGTTATTACCCATATAATGGAGGTATTATCGCTAGAACTGTAATAATTATACTTATTACTTATATTATTCTCAATATAACATGCATTATTACCAATATTATGCAGTTATTATCGCTAGAACTATAATAAATATACGTATTACTTTCATTATCATCAGTATAACATGCATTATTACCCACATAATGGAGGTATTATCGCTAGAACTGTAATAATTATACTTATTACTTATATTATTATCAATATAACATGCAGTATTACCCATTAAAATGGAGGTATTATCGTTAGAACTGTAATAATTATACTTATTACTTATATTATTATCAATATAACATGCATTATTACCCATATTATGCAGTTATTATGTCTAGAACCATAATAAATATACTTATTACTCCCAATATTATCAATATAACATGCATTTTTACCTATATAATGCAGTTATTATCGCTAGAACTGTAATAATTATACTTATTACTTATATTATTATCAATATATCATGCATTATTACCCATATAATGGAGGTATTATCGCTAGAACTGTAATAATTATACTTATTACTTATACTATTAGCAATATAACGTGCATTATTACCCATATAATGCAGTTATTATCGCCAGAACTGTAATAATTATACTTATTACTTATATTATTATCAATATAACATGCATTATTACCCAGATAATGCAGTTATTATCGCCAGAACTATAATAATTATACTTATTACTTATATTATTATCAATATAACATGCATTATTACCCATATTATGCAGTTATTATCGATAGAACTATAATAAATATACGTATTACTTTCATTATCATCAATATAACATGCATTATTACCCATATAATGCAGTTATTATCGCTAGAACTGTAATAATTATACTTATTACTTATATTATTATCAATATAACATGCATTATTACCCATATAATGGAGGTATTATCGCTAGAACTGTAATAATTATACATATTACTTATACTATTAGCAATATAACGTGCATTATTACCCATATAATGCAGTTATTATCGCCAGAACTGTAATAATTATACTTATTACTTATATTGTTAGCAATATAACGTGCATTATTACCCATATAATGCAGTTATTATCGCTAGAACTGTAATAATTATACTTATTACTTATATTATTATCAATATAACATGCATTATTACCCATATAATGGAGGTATTATCGCTAGAACTGTAATAATTATACTTATTACTTATATTGTTAGCAATATAACGTGCATTATTACCCATATAATGCAGTTATTATCGCCAGAACTGTAATAATTATACTTATTACTTATATTATTCTTAATATAACATGCATTATTACCCATATTATGCAGTTATTATCGATAGAACTATAATAAATATACGTATTACTTTCATTATCATCAATATAACATGCATTATTACCCATATAATGCAGTTATTATCGCTAGAACTGTAATAATTATACTTATTACTTATATTATTATCAATGTAACATGCATTATTACCCATTTAATGCAGTTATTATCGCTAGAACTGTATTAATTATACTTATTACTTATATTATTATCAATATAACATGCATTATTACCCATATAATGGAGGTATTATCGCTAGAACTGTAATAATTATACTTATTACTTATACTATTAGCAATATAACGTGCATTATTACCCATATAATGCAGTTATTATCGCCAGAACTGTAATAATTATACTTATTACTTATATTATTATCAATATAACATGCATTATTACCCATATAATAGAGGTACTATCGCAAGAACTGTAATAACTATACTTATTACTTATACTATTAGCAATATAACGTGCATTATTACCCATATAATGCAGTTATTATGTCTAGAACCATAATAAATATACTTATTACTCCCAATATTATCAATATAACATGCATTTTTACCCACATAATGGAGGTATTATCGCTAGAACTGTAATAATTATACTTATTACATATATTATTATCAATGTAACATGCATTATTACCCATTTAATGCAGTTATTATCGCTAGAACTGTAAAAATTATACTTATTACTTATATTATTATCAATATAACATGCATTATTACCCATATAATGGAGGTATTATCGCTAGAACTGTAATAATAATACATATTACTTATACTATTAGCAATATAACGTGCATTATTACCCATATAATGCAGTTATTATCGCCAGAACTGTAATAATTATACTTATTACTTATATTATTCTCAATATAACATGCATTATTACCCATATTATGCAGTTATTATCGCTAGAACTATAATAAATATACGTATTACTTTCATTATCATCAGTATAACATGCATTATTACCCACATAATGGAGGTATTATCGCTAGAACTGTAATAATTATACTTATTACTTATATTATTATCAATATAACATGCCTTATTACCCATATAATGCAGTTATTATCGCTAGAACTGTAATAACTATACTCACTACTTATATTATTAGCAATATAACGTGCATTATTACCCATATTATGCAGTTATTATCGCTAGAACTGTAGTAATTATACTTATTACTTATATCATTATCAATATAACATGCATTATTACCCATATTATGCAGTTATTATCGATAGAACTGTAATAAATATACTTATTACTTTTACTATTATCAATATATCATGCACTATTAGCCATATTTTACTATTATTATCGCTAGAACTGTAATAATTATACTTATTACTTATATTGTTGGCAATATAACGTGCATTATTACCCATATAATGCAGTTATTATCGCCAGAACTGTAATAATTATACTTATTACTTATATTATTCTTAATATAACATGCATTATTACCCATATTATGCAGTTATTATCGATAGAACTATAATAAATATACGTATTACTTTCATTATCATCAATATAACATGCATTATTACCCATATAATGCAGTTATTATCGCTAGAACTGTAATAATTATACTTATTACTTATATTATTATCAATGTAACATGCATTATTACCCATTTAATGCAGTTATTATCGCTAGAACTGTAATAATTATACTTATTACTTATATTATTATCAATATAACATGCATTATTACCCATATAATGGAGGTATTATCGCTAGAACTGTAATAATTATACTTATTACTTATACTATTAGCAATATAACGTGCATTATTACCCATATAATGCAGTTATTATCGCCAGAACTGTAATAATTATACTTATTACTTATATTATTATCAATATAACATGCATTATTACCCATATAATAGAGGTACTATCGCAAGAACTGTAATAACTATACTTATTACTTATACTATTAGCAATATAACGTGCATTATTACCCATGTAATGCAGTTATTATGTCTAGAACCATAATAAATATACTTATTACTCCCAATATTATCAATATAACATGCATTTTTACCCACATAATGGAGGTATTATCGCTAGAACTGTAATAATTATACTTATTACATATATTATTATCAATGTAACATGCATTATTACCCATTTAATGCAGTTATTATCGCTAGAACTGTAATAATTATACTTATTACTTATATTATTATCAATATAACATGCATTATTACCCATATAATGGAGGTATTATCGCTAGAACTGTAATAATTATACTTATTACTTATATTATTCTCAATATAACATGCATTATTAACCATATTATGCAGTTATTATCGATAGAACTATAATAAATATACGTATTACTTTCATTATCATCAATATAACATGCATTATTGCCCATATAATGCAGTTATTATCGCTAGAACTGTAATAATTATACTTATTACTTATACTATTAGCAATATAACGTGCATTATTACCCATATAATGGAGGTATTATCGCCAGAACTGTAATAATTATACTTATTACTTATATTATTCTTAATATAACATGCATTATTACCCATATTATGCAGTTATTATCGATAGAACTGTAATAACTATACTTATTACTTATACTATTAGCAATATAACGTGCATTATTACCCATATAATGCAGTTATTATGTCTAGAGCCATAATAAATATACTTATTACTCCCAATATTATCAATATAACATGCATTTTTACCCACATAATGGAGGTATTATCGCTAGAACTGTAATAATTATACTTATTACATATATTATTATCAATGTAACATGCATTATTACCCATTTAATGCAGTTATTATCGCTAGAACTGTAATAATTATACTTATTACTTATATTATTATCAATATAACATGCATTATTACCCATATAATGGAGGTATTATCGCTAGAACTGTAATAATTATACATATTACTTATACTATTAGCAATATAACGTGCATTATTACCCATATAATGCAGTTATTATCGCCAGAACTGTAATAATTATACTTATTACTTACATTGTTAGCAATATAACGTGCATTATTACCCATATAATGCAGTTATTATCGCTAGAACTGTAATAATTATACTTATTACTTATATTATTATCAATATAACATGCATTATTACCCATATAATGGAGGTATTATCGCTAGAACTGTAATAATTATACTTATTACTTATATTGTTAGCAATATAACGTGCATTATTACCCATATAATGCAGTTATTATCGCCAGAACTGTAATAATTATACTTATTACTTATATTATTCTTAATATAACATGCATTATTACCCATATTATGCAGTTATTATCGATAAAACTATAATAAATATACGTATTACTTTCATTATCATCAATATAACATGCATTATTACCCATATAATGCAGTTATTATCGCTAGAACTGTAATAATTATACTTATTACTTATATTATTATCAATGTAACATGCATTATTACCCATTTAATGCAGTTATTATCGCTAGAACTGTATTAATTATACTTATTACTTATATTATTATCAATATAATATGCATTATTACCCTTATAATGGAGGTATTATCGCTAGAACTGTAATAATTATACTTATTACTTATACTATTAGCAATATAACGTGCATTATTACCCATATAATGCAGTTATTATCGCCAGAACTGTAATAATTATACTTATTACTTATATTATTCTTAATATAACATGCATTATTACCCATATTATGCAGTTATTATCGATAGAACTATAATAAATATACGTATTACTTTCATTATCATCAATATAACATGCATTATTACCCATATAATGCAGTTATTATCGCTAGAACTGTAATAATTATACTTATTACTTATATTATTATCAATGTAACATGCATTATTACCCATTTAATGCAGTTATTATCGCTAGAACTGTATTAATTATACTTATTACTTATATTATTATCAATATAACATGCATTATTACCCATATAATGGAGGTATTATCGCTAGAACTGTAATAATTATACTTATTACTTATACTATTAGCAATATAACGTGCATTATTACCCATATAATGCAGTTATTATCGCCAGAACTGTAATAATTATACTTATTACTTATATTATTCTTAATATAACATGCATTATTACCCATATTATGCAGTTATTATCGATAGAACTATAATAAATATACGTATTACTTTCATTATCATCAATATAACATGCATTATTACCCATATAATGCAGTTATTATCGCTAGAACTGTAATAATTATACTTATTACTTATATTATTATCAATGTAACATGCATTATTACCCATTTAATGCAGTTATTATCGCTAGAACTGTATTAATTATACTTATTACTTATATTATTATCAATATAACATGCATTATTACCCATATAATGGAGGTATTATCGCTAGAACTGTAATAATTATACTTATTACTTATACTATTAGCAATATAACGTGCATTATTACCCATATAATGCAGTTATTATCGCCAGAACTGTAATAATTATACTTATTACTTATATTATTCTCAATATAACATGCATTATTACCCATATTATGCAGTTATTATCGCTAGAACTGTAGTAATTATACTTATTACTTATATCATTATCAATATAACATGCATTATTACCCATATTATGCAGTTATTATCGATAGAACTGTAATAAATATACTTATTACTTTTACTATTATCAATATATCATGCACTATTAGCCATATTTTACTATTATTATCGCTAGAACTGTAATAATTATACTTATTACTTATATTGTTAGCAATATAACGTGCATTATTACCCATATAATGCAGTTATTATCGCTAGAACTGTAATAATTATACTTATTACTTATATTATTAGCAATATAACGTGCATTATTACCTATATTATGCAGTTATTATCCCTAGAACTGTAATAATTATACTTATTACTTTCATTATCATCAGTATAACATGCATTATTACCCACATAATGGAGGTATTATCGCTAGAACTGTAATAATTATACTTATTACTCATATTATTATCAATATAACATGCAGTATTACCCATATAATGGAGGTATTATCGTTAGAACTGTAATAATTATACTTATTACTTATATTATTATCAATATAACATGCACTATTACCCATATTATGCAGTTATTATGTCTAGAACCATAATAAATATACTTATTACTTATATTGTTAGCAATATAACGTGCATTATTACCCATATAATGCAGTTACTATCGCTAGAACTATAATAATTATACTTATTACTCCCGATATTATCAATATAACATGCCTCATTACGCATATAATGCAGTTATTATCGCTAGAACTGTAATAAATATACTTACTACTTTCATTATCATCAATATAACATGCATTATTACCCATATTATGCAGTTATTATCGATAGAACTGTAATCAATATACTTATTACTTTTACTATTATCAATATATCATGCACTATTAGCCATATTTTACTATTATTATCGCTAGAAATATAATAATTATACTTAATACTCCCGATATTATCAATATAACATGCCCTATTACGCATATAATGCGGTTATTATCGCTAGAATTGTAATAATTATACTTATTACTTATATTATTATCAATATAACATGCATTATTACCCATATAATGGAGGTATTATCGCTAGAACTGTAATAATTATACTTATTACTTATACAATTAGCAATATAACGTGCATTATTACCCATATAATGCAGTTATTATCACTAGAACTATAATAATTATATTTATTACTCCCGATATTATCAATATAACATGCCTTATTACGCATATAATGCAGTTATTATCGCTAGAACTGTAATAAATATACTTACTACTTTCATTATCATCAATATAACATGCATTATTACCCATATTATGCAGTTATTATCGATAGAACTGTAATAAATATACTTATTACTTTTACTATTATCAATCTATCATGTACTATTAGCCATATTTTACTATTACTATCGCTAGAACTGTAATAATTATACTTATTACTTATATTGTTAGCAATATGACGTGCATTATTACCCATATAATGCAGTTATTATCGCTAGAACTATAATAATTATACTTATTACTCCCGATATTATCAATATAACATGCCTCATTACGCATATAATGCAGTTATTATCGCTAGAACTGTAATAAATATACTTACTACTTTCATTATCATCAATATAACATGCATTATTACCCATATTATGCAGTTATTATCGCTAGAACTATAATAAATATACGTATTACTTTTATTATCATCAATATAACATGCATTATTACCCATATTATGCAGTTATTATCGCCAGAACTGTAATAATTATACTTATTACTTATATTATTCTCAATATAACATGCATTATTACCAATATTATGCAGTTACTATCGCTAGAACTATAATAAACATACGTATTACTGTCATTATCATCAACATAACATGCATTATTACCCATATTATGCAGTTATTATCGATAGAACTGTAATAAATATACGTATTACTTTCATTACCACCAGTATAACATGCATTATTACCCACATAATGGAGGTATTATCGCTAGAACTGTAATAAATATACGTATTACTTTTATTATCATCAACATAACATAATTATTACCCATATTATGCAGTTATTATCGATAGAACTGTAATAAATATACTTATTACTTTTATTATTATCATTATAACATGCACTATTAGCCATATTTTACTATTATTATCGCTAGAACTATAATAATTATACTTATTACTCCCGATATTATCAATATAACATGCATTATTACCCATATAATGCAGTTATTATCGCTAGAACTGTAATAATTATACTTATTGCTTATATTATTATCAATATAACATGCATTATTACCCATATAATGCAGTTATTATCGCTAGAACTGTAATAATTGTACTCATTACTTATATTATTAGCAATATAACGTGCATTATTACCCATATTATGCAGTTATTATCGCTAGAACTGTAGTAATTATACTTATTACTTATATCATTATCAATATAACATGCATTATTACCCATATAAAGGAGGTATTATCGCTAGAACTGTAATAATTATACTTATTACTTATATTATTATCAATATAACATGCATTATTACCCATATAATGGAGGTATTATTGCTAGAACTGTAATAATTATACTTATTACTTATACTATTAGCAATATAACGTGCATTGTTATCCATATAATGCAGTTATTATCGCTAGAACTGTAATAATTATACTTATTACGTATATTGTTAGCAACATAACGTGCATTATTACCCATATAATGCAGTTATTATGGCTAGAACTGTAATTATTCTACTTATTACTTATATTATTCTCAATATAACATGCATTATTACCCATATAATGGAGGTATTATTGCTAGAACTGTAATAATTATACTTATTACTTATACTATTAGCAATATAACGTGCATTGTTACCCATATAATGCAGTTATTATCACTAGAACTATAATAATTATACTTATTACTCCCGATATTATCAATATAACATGCCTTATTACGCATATAATGCAGTTATTATCGCTAGAACTGTAATAAATATACTTACTACTTTCATTATCATCAATATAACATGCATTATTACCCATATTATGCAGTTATTATCGATAGAACTGTAATAAATATACTTATTACTTTTACTATTATCAATCTATCATGTACTATTAGCCATATTTTACTATTACTATCGCTAGAACTGTAATAATTATACTTATTACTCCCGATATTATCAATATAACATGCATTATTACCCATATAATGCAGTTATTATCGCTAGAACTGTAATAATTATACTTATTGCTTATATTATTATCAATATAACGTGCATTATTACCCATATAAAGAAGTTATTATCGCCAGAACTGTAATAATTATACTTATTACTTATATTATTCTCAATATAACATGCATTATTACCCATATAATGCAGTTATTATCGCTAGAACTGTAATAATTGTACTCATTACTTATATTATTAGCAATATAACGTGCATTATTACCCATATTATGCAGTTATTATCGCTAGAACTGTAATAATTATACTTATTACTTATATCATTATCAATATAACATGCATTATTACCCATATAAAGGAGGTATCATCGCTAGAACCGTAATAATTATACTTATTACTTATATTATTATCAATATAACATGCACTATTACCCATATAATGGAGGTATTATTGCTAGAACTGTAATAATTATACTTATTACTTATACTATTTGCAATATAACGTGCATTGTTACCCATATAATGCAGTTATTATCGCTAGAACTGTAATAATTATACTTATTACTTATATTATTATCAATATAAGATGCATTATTACCCATATTATGCAGTTATTATCGATAGAACTGTAATAAATATACTTATTACTTTTACTATTATCAATATATCATGCACTATTAGCCATATTTTACTATTATTATCGCTAGAAATATAATAATTATACTTAATACTCCCGATATTATCAATATAACATGCCCTATTACGCATATAATGCAGTTATTATCGCTAGAATTGTAATAATTATACTTATTACTTATATTATTATCAATATAACATGCATTATTACCCATATAATGGAGGTATTATCGCTAGAACTGTAATAATTATACTTATTACTTATACTATTAGCAATATAACGTGCATTATTACCCATATAATGCAGTTATTATCACTAGAACTATAATAATTATACTTATTACTCCCGATATTATCAATATAACATGCCTTATTACGCATATAATGCAGTTATTATCGCTAGAACTGTAATAAATATACTTACTACTTTCATTATCATCAATATAACATGCATTATTACCCATATTATGCAGTTATTATCGATAGAACTGTAATCAATATACTTATTACTTTTACTATTATCAATCTATCATGTACTATTAGCCATATTTTACTATTACTATCGCTAGAACTATAATAATTATACTTATTACTCCCGATATTATCAATATAACATGCATTATTACCCATATAATGCAGTTATTATCGCTAGAACTGTAATAATTGTACTCATTACTAATATTATTAGCAATATAACGTGCATTATTACCCATATTATGCAGTTATTATCGCTAGAACTGTAATAATTATACTTATTACTTATATCATTATCAATATAACATGCATTATTACCCATATAATGGAGGTATTATCGCTAGAACTGTAATAATTATACTTATTACTTATATTATTATCAATATAACATGCATTATTACCCATATAATGCAGTTATTATCGATAGAACTGTAATAAATATACTTATTACTTTTATTATTATCATTATAACATGCACTATTTGCCATATTTTACTATTATTATCGCTAGAACTATAATAATTATACTTATTACTCCCGATATTATCAATATAACATGCATTATTACCCATATAATGCAGTTATTATCGCTAGAACTGTAATAATTATACTTATTGCTTATATTATTATCAATATAACATGCATTATTACCCATATAATGCAGTTATTATCGCTAGAACTGTAATAATTGTACTCATTACTTATATTATTAGCAATATAACGTGCATTATTACCCATATTATGCAGTTATTATCGCTAGAACTGTAGTAATTATACTTATTACTTATATCATTATCAATATAACATGCATTATTACCCATATAAAGGAGGTATTATCGCTAGAACTGTAATAATTATACTTATTACTTATATTATTATCAATATAACATGCATTATTACCCATATAATGGAGGTATTATTGCTAGAACTGTAATAATTATACTTATTACTTATACTATTAGCAATATAACGTGCATTGTTATCCATATAATGCAGTTATTATCGCTAGAACTGTAATAATTATACTTATTACGTATATTGTTAGCAATATAACGTGCATTATTACCCATATAATGCAGTTATTATCGCTAGAACTGTAATAATTATACTTATTGCTTATATTATTATCAATATAACGTGCATTATTACCCATATAAAGAAGTTATTATCGCCAGAACTGTAATAATTATACTTATTACTTATATTATTCTCAATATAACATGCATTATTACCCATATAATGCAGTTATTATCGCTAGAACTGTAATAATTGTACTCATTACTTATATTATTAGCAATATAACGTGCATTATTACCCATATTATGCAGTTATTATCGCTAGAACTGTAATAATTATACTTATTACTTATATCATTATCAATATAACATACATTATTACCCATATAATGGAGGTATTATCGCTAGAACTGTAATAATTATACTTATTACTTATACTATTAGCAATATAACGTGCATTATTACCCATATAAAGAAGTTATTATCGCTAGAACTGTAATAATTATACTTATTACTTATATTATTCTCAATATAACATGCATTATTACCCATATAATGCAGTTATTATCGCTAGAACTGTAATAATTATACTTATTACTTATATCATTATCAATATAACATGCATTATTACCCATGTAAAGGAGGTATTATCGCTAGAACTGTAATAATTATACTTATTACTTATATTATTATCAATATAACATGCATTATTACCCATATAATGGAGGTATTATTGCTAGAACTGTAATAATTATACTTATTACTTATACTATTTGCAATATAACGTGCATTGTTACCCATATAATGCAGTTATTATCGCTAGAACTGTAATAATTATACTTATTACGTATATTGTTAGCAATATAACGTGCATTATTACCCATATAATGCAGTTATTGTCGCTAGAACTGTAATAATTATACTTATTACTTATATCATTATCAATATAACATACATTATTACCCATATAATAGAGGTATTATCGCTAGAACTGTAATAATTATACTTATTACTTATACTATTAGCAATATAACGTGCATTATTACCCATATAAAGAAGTTATTATCGCCAGAACTGTAATAATTATACTTATTACTTATATTATTCTCAATATAACATGCATTATTACCCATATAATGCAGTTATTATCGCTAGAACTGTAATAATTGTACTCATTACTTATATTATTAGCAATATAACGTGCATTATTACCCATATTATGCAGTTATTATCGCTAGAACTGTAATAATTATACTTATTACTTATATCATTATCAATATAACATACATTATTACCCATATAATGGAGGTATTATCGCTAGAACTGTAATAATTATACTTATTACTTATACTATTAGCAATATAACGTGCATTATTACCCATATAAAGAAGTTATTATCGCCAGAACTGTAATAACTATACTTATTACTTATATTATTCTCAATATAACATGCATTATTACCCATATAATGGAGGTATTATTGCTAGAACTGTAATAATTATACTTATTACTTATATTATTATCAATATAACATGCATTATTACCCATATAATGGAGGTATTATCGCTAGAACTGTAATAATTATACTTATTACTTATACTATTAGCAATATAACGTGCATTATTACCCATATAATGCAGTTATTATCACTAGAACTATAATAATTATACTTATTACTCCCGATATTATCAATATAACATGCCTTATTACGCATATAATGCAGTTATTATCGCTAGAACTGTAATAAATATACTTACTACTTTCATTATCATCAATATAACATGCATTATTACCCATATTATGCAGTTATTATCGATAGAACTGTAATAAATATACTTATTACTTTTACTATTATCAATCTATCATGTACTATTAGCCATATTTTACTATTACTATCGCTAGAACTGTAATAATTATACTTATTACTTATATTGTTAGCAATATGACGTGCATTATTACCCATATAATGCAGTTATTATCGCTAGAACTGTAATAATTATACTTATTACTTATATTATTATCAATATAACATGCATTATTACCCATATAATGGAGGTATTATCGCTAGAACTGTAATAATTATACTTATTACTTATATTATTATCAATATAAGATGCATTATTACCCATATTATGCAGTTATTATCGATAGAACTGTAATAAATATACTTATTACTTTTACTATTATCAATAAATCATGCACTATTAGCCATATTTTACTATTATTATCGCTAGAAATATAATAATTATACTTAATACTCCCGATATTATCAATATAACATGCCCTATTACGCATATAATGCAGTTATTATCGCTAGAATTGTAATAATTATACTTATTACTTATATTATTATCAATATAACATGCATTATTACCCATATAATGGAGGTATTATCGCTAGAACTGTAATAATTATACTTATTACTTATACTATTAGCAATATAACGTGCATTATTACCCATATAATGCAGTTATTATCACTAGAACTATAATAATTATACTTATTACTCCCGATATTATCAATATAACATGCCTCATTACGCATATAATACAGTTATTATCGCTAGAACTGTAATAAATATACTTACTACTTTCATTATCATCAATATAACATGCATTATTACCCATATTATGCAGTTATTATCGATAGAACTGTAATCAATATACTTATTACTTTTACTATTATCAATCTATCATGTACTATTAGCCATATTTTACTATTACTATCGCTAGAACTGTAATAATTATACTTATTACTTATATTGTTAGCAATATGACGTGCATTATTACCCATATAATGCAGTTATTATCGCTAGAACTGTAATAATTGTACTCATTACTAATATTATTAGCAATATAACGTGCATTATTACCCATATTATGCAGTTATTATCGCTAGAACTGTATGAAATATACTTATTACTTTTACTATTATCAATATATCATGCACTATTAGCCATATTTTACTATTATTATCGCTAGAACTATAATAATTATACTTAATACTCCCGATATTATCAATATAACATGCCTTATTACGCATATAATGCAGTTATTATCGCTAGAATTGTAATAATTATACTTATTACTTATATTGTTAGCAATATAACGTGCATTATTACCCATATAATGCAGTTATTATCGATAGAACTGTAATAAATATACTTATTACTTTTATTATTATGAATATAATATGCACTATTTGCCATATTTTACTATTATTATCGCTAGAACTATAATAATTATACTTATTACTCCCGATATTATCAATATAACATGCATTATTACCCATATAATACAGTTATTATCGCTAGAACTGTAATAATTATACTTATTACTTATATTATTAGCAGTATAACGTGCATTACTACCCATATAATGCAGTTATTATCGCCAGAACTGTAATAATTATACTTATTACTTATATTATTCTCAATATAACATCCATTATTACCCATATTATGCAGTTATTATCGCTAGAACTGTAGTAATTATACTTATTACTTATATCATTATCAATATAACATGCATTATTACCCATATAATGGAGGTATTATCGCTAGAACTGTAATAATTATACTTATTACTTATATTATTATCAATATAACATGCATTATTACCCATATAATGGAGGTATTATTGCTAGAACTGTAATAATTATACATATTACTTATACTATTAGCAATATAACGTGCATTGTTACCCATATAATGCAGTTATTATCGCTAGAACTGTAATAATTATACTTATTACGTATATTGTTAGCAATATAACGTGCATTATTACTCATATAATGCAGTTATTATCGCTAGAACTGTAATAATTCTACGTATTACTTATATTATTATCAATATAACATGCATTATTACCCATATTATGCAGTTATTATCGATAGAACTGTAATAAATATACTTATTTCTTTTATTATTCTCCTTATAACATGCACTATTTGCCATATTTTACTATTATTATCGCTAGAACTATAATAATTATACTTATTACTCCCGATATTATCAATATAACATGCATTATTACCCATATAATGCAGTTATTATCGCTAGAACTGTAATAATTATACTTATTGCTTATGTTATTATCAATATAACATGCATTATTACCCATATAATGCAGTTATTATGGCTAGAACTGTAATAATTGTACTCATTACTTATATTATTAGCAATATAAAGTGCATTATTACCCATATTATGCAGTTATTATCGCTAGAACTGTAATAATTATACTTATTACTTATATCATTATCAATATAACATGCATTATTACCCATATAAAGGAGGTATTATCGCTAGAACTGTAATAATTATACTTATTACTTATATTATTATCAATATAACATGCATTATTACCCATATAATGGAGGTATTATTGCTAGAACTGTAATAATTATACTTATTACTTATACTATTAGCAATATAACGTGCATTGTTACCCATATAATGCAGTTATTATCGCCAGAACTGTAATAATTATACTTATTACTTATACTATTAGCAATATAACGTGCATTGTTACCCATATAATGCAGTTATTATCGCCAGAACTGTAATAATTATACTTATTACTTATATTATTCTCAATATAACATGCATTATTACCCATTATATGCAGTTATTATCGCTAGAACTATAATAAATATACCTATTACTCCCAATATTATCAATATAACATGCATTTTTACCCATATAATGCAGTTATTATCGCTAAAACTGTAATAATTATACTTATTACCTATATTGTTAGCAATATAACGTGCATTATTATCCATATAATGCAGTTATTATCGCTAGAACGGTAATAATTATACTTATTACTTATATTATTATCAATATAACATGCATTATTACCCATATTATGCAGTTATTATCGCTAGAACTATAATAAATATACGTATTACTTTTATTATCATCAATATAACATAATTATTACCCATATTATGCAGTTATTATCGATAGAACTGTAATAAATATACTTATTACTTTTATTATTATCAATATAACATGCACTATTTGCCATATTTTACTATTATTATCGCTAGAACTATAATAATTATACTTATTACTCCCGATATTATCAATATAACATGCATTATTACCCATATAATGCAGTTATTATCGCTAGAACTGTAATAATTATACTTATTGCTTATATTATTATCAATATAACATGCATTATTACCCATATAAAGGAGGTATTATCGCTAGAACTGTAATAATTATACTTATTACTTATATTATTATCAATATAACATGCATTATTACCCATATAATGGAGGTATTATTGCTAGAACTGTAATAATTATACTTATTACTTATACTATTTGCAATATAACGTGCATTATTACCCATATAATGCAGTTATTATCGCTAGAACTGTAATAATTATACTTATTACTTATATCATTATCAATATAACATACATTATTACCCATATAATGGAGGTATTATCGCTAGAACTGTAATAATTATACTTATTACTTATACTATTAGCAATATAACGTGCATTATTACCCATATAAAGAAGTTATTATCGCCAGAACTGTAATAATTATACTTATTACTTATATCATTATCAATATAACATACATTATTACCCATATAATGGAGGTATTATCGCTAGAACTGTAATAATTATACTTATTACTTATACTATTAGCAATATAACGTGCATTCTTACCCATATAAAGAAGTTATTATCGCCAGAACTGTAATAATTATACTTATTACTTATATTATTCTCAATATAACATGCATTATTACCCATATAATGCAGTTATTATCGCTAGAACTGTAATAATTTTACTTATTACCTATATTGTTAGCAATATAACGTGCATTATTATCCATATAATGCAGTTATTATCGCTAGAACTGTAATAATTATACTTATTACTTATATTATTATCAATATAACATGCATTATTACCCATATTATGCAGTTATTATCGCTAGAACTATAATAAATATACGTATTACTTTTATTATCATCAATATAACATAATTATTACCCATATTATGCAGTTATTATCGATAGAACTGTAATAAATATACTTATTACTTTTATTATTATCAATATAACATGCACTATTTGCCATATTTTACTATTATTATCGCTAGAACTATAATAATTATACTTATTACTCCCGATATTATCAATATAACATGCATTATTACCCATATAATGCAGTTATTATCGCTAGAACTGTAATAATTATACTTATTGCTTATATTATTATCAATATAACATGCATTATTACCCATATAATGCAGTTATTATCGCTAGAACTGTAATAATTGTACTCATTACTTATATTATTAGCAATATAACGTGCATTATTACCCATATTATGCAGTTATTATCGCTAGAACTG
This sequence comes from Megachile leachella, assembly GCA_963576845.1. NCBI lineage: Eukaryota > Metazoa > Arthropoda > Insecta > Hymenoptera > Megachilidae > Megachile > Megachile leachella. The sequence goes on along the minus strand of CAUYWW010000201.1, from coordinate 1,363,992 downwards.
TAATAATTATACTTATTACTTATATCATTATCAATATAACATGCATTATTACCCATATAAAGGAGGTATTATCGCTAGAACTGTAATAATTATACTTATTACTTATATTATTATCAATATAACATGCATTATTACCCATATAATGGAGGTATTATTGCTAGAACTGTAATAATTATACTTATTACTTATACTATTTGCAATATAACGTGCATTGTTACCCATATAATGCAGTTATTATCGCTAGAACTGTAATAATTGTACTTATTACGTATATTGTTAGCAATATAACGTGCATTATTACCCATATAATGCAGTTATTATCGCTAGAACTGTAATAATTATACTTATTACTTATATCATTATCAATATAACATACATTATTACCCATATAATGGAGGTATTATCGCTAGAACTGTAATAATTATACTTATTACTTATACTATTAGCAATATAACGTGCATTATTACCCATATAAAGAAGTTATTATCGCCAGAACTGTAATAATTATACTTATTACTTATATCATTATCAATATAACATACATTATTACCCATATAATGGAGGTATTATCGCTAGAACTGTAATAATTATACTTATTACTTATACTATTAGCAACATAACGTGCATTCTTACCCATATAAAGAAGTTATTATCGCCAGAACTGTAATAATTATACTTATTACTTATATTATTCTCAATATAACATGCATTATTACCCATATAATGCAGTTATTATCGCTAGAACTGTAATAATTGTACTCATTACTTATATTATTAGCAATATAACGTGCATTATTACCCATATTATGCAGTTATTATCGCTAGAACTGTAATAATTATACTTATTACTTATATCATTATCAATATAACATACATTATTACCCTTATAATGGAGGTATTATCGCTAGAACTGTAATAATTATACTTATTACTTATACTATTAGCAATATAACGTGCATTATTACCCATATAATGGAGGTATTATTGCTAGAACTGTAATAATTATACTTATTACTTATACTATTAGCAATATAACGTGCATTGTTACCCATATAATGCAGTTATTATCGCCAGAACTGTAATAATTATACTTATTACTTATACTATTAGCAATATAACGTGCATTGTTACCCATATAATGCAGTTATTATCGCCAGAACTGTAATAATTATACTTATTACTTATATTATTCTCAATATAACATGCATTATTACCCATTATATGCAGTTATTATCGCTAGAACTATAATAAATATACCTATTACTCCCAATATTATCAATATAACATGCATTTTTACCCATATAATGCAGTTATTATCGCTAAAACTGTAATAATTATACTTATTACCTATATTGTTAGCAATATAACGTGCATTATTATCCATATAATGCAGTTATTATCGCTAGAACGGTAATAATTATACTTATTACTTATATTATTATCAATATAACATGCATTATTACCCATATTATGCAGTTATTATCGCTAGAACTATAATAAATATACGTATTACTTTTATTATCATCAATATAACATAATTATTACCCATATTATGCAGTTATTATCGATAGAACTGTAATAAATATACTTATTACTTTTATTATTATCAATATAACATGCACTATTTGCCATATTTTACTATTATTATCGCTAGAACTATAATAATTATACTTATTACTCCCGATATTATCAATATAACATGCATTATTACCCATATAATGCAGTTATTATCGCTAGAACTGTAATAATTATACTTATTGCTTATATTATTATCAATATAACATGCATTATTACCCATATAAAGGAGGTATTATCGCTAGAACTGTAATAATTATACTTATTACTTATATTATTCTCAATATAACATGCATTATTACCCATATAATGCAGTTATTATCGCTAGAACTGTAATAATTGTACTCATTACTTATATTATTAGCAATATAACGTGCATTATTACCCATATTATGCAGTTATTATCGCTAGAACTGTAATAATTATACTTATTACTTATACTATTAGCAATATAACGTGCATTATTACCCATATAATGCAGTTATTATCGCCAGAACTGTAATAATTATACTTATTACTTATATTATTCTCAATATAACATGCATTATTACCCATATTATGCAGTTACTATCGCTACAACTATAATAAACATACGTATTACTTTCATTATCATCAACATAACATGCATTGTTACCCATATTATGCAGTTATTATCGATAGAACTGTAATAATTATACTTATTACTTATATCATTATCAATATAACATGCATTATTACCCATATAATGGAGGTATTATCGCTAGAACTGTAATAATTATACTTATTACTTGTGTTATTATCAATATAACATGCATTATTACCCATATAATGCAGTTATTATGGCTAGAACTGTAATAATTATACTTATTACTTATGTTATTATCAATATAACATGCATTATTACCCATATAATGCAGTTATTATGGCTAGAACTGTAATAATTGTACTCATTACTTATATTATTATCAATATAACATGCATTATTACCCATATAATGGAGGTATTATTGCTAGAACTGTAATAATTATACTTATTACTTATACTATTAGCAATATAACGTGCATTGTTACCCATATAATGCAGTTATTATCGCCAGAACTGTAATAATTATACTTATTACTTATATTATTCTCAATATAACATGCATTATTACCCATTATATGCAGTTATTATCGCTAGAACTATAATAAATATACCTATTACTCCCAATATTATCAATATAACATGCATTTTTACCCATATAATGCAGTTATTATCGCTAAAACTGTAATAATTATACTTATTACTTATATTGTTAGCAATATAACGTGCATTATTATCGATATAATGCAGTTATTATCGCTAGAACGGTAATAATTATACTTATTACTTATATTATTATCAATATAACATGCATTATTACCCATATTATGCAGTTATTATCGCTAGAACTATAATAAATATACGCATTACTTTTATTATCATCAATATAACATAATTATTACCCATATTATGCAGTTATTATCGATAGAACTGTAATAAATATACTTATTACTTTTATTATTATCAATATAACATGCACTATTTGCCATATTTTACTATTATTATCGCTAGAACTATAATAATTATACTTATTACTCCCGATATTATCAATATAACATGCATTATTACCCATACAATGCAGTTATTATCGCTAGAACTGTAATAATTATACTTATTACTTATATTATTATCAATATAACGTGCATTATTACCCATATAAAGGAGGTATTATCGCTAGAACTGTAATAATTATACTTATTACTTATATTATTACCAATATAACATGCCTTATTACCCATATTATGCAGTTATTATCGCTAGAACTGTAATAATTATACTTATTACTTATATCATTATCAATATAACATGCATTATTACCCATATAATGGAGGTATTATCGATAGAACTGTAATAATTATACTTATTACTTATACTATTAGCAATATAACGTGCATTATTACCCATATAATGGCGTTATTATCGCCAGAACTGTAATAATTATACTTATCACTTATATTATTCTCAATATAACATGCATTATTAACCATATTATGCATTTATTATCGCTAGAACTATAATAAATATACGTATTACTTTTATTGTCATCAATATAACATGCATTATTACCCATATCATGCAGTTATTATCGATAGAACTGTAATAAATATACTTATTACTTATATCATTATCAATATAACATGCATTATTACCCATATAATGGAGGTATTATCGATAGAACTGTAATAATTATACTTATTACTTATACTATTAGCAATATAACGTGCATTATTACCCATATAATGCAGTTATTATCGCCAGAACTGTAATAATTATACTTATCACTTATATTATACTCAATATAACATGCATTATTACCCATATAATGGAGGTATTATTGCTAGAACTGTAATAATTATACATATTACTTATACTATTAGCAATATAACGTGCATTGTTACCCATATAATGCAGTTATTATCGCCAGAACTGTAATAATTATACTTATTACTTATATTATTCTCAATATAACATGCATTATTACCCATATTATGCAGTTATTATCGCAAGAACTATAATAAATATACGTATTACTTTCATTATTATCAATATAACATGCATTATTACCCATATTATGGACTTATTATCGCTAGAACTATAATAAATATACTTATTACTCCCAATATTATCAATATAACATGCATTATTACCCATATAATGCAGTTATTATCGCTAGAACTGTAATAATTGTACTCATTACTTATATTATTAGCAATATAACGTGCATTATTACCCATATTATGCAGTTATTATCGCTAGAACTGTAATAATTATACTCATTACTTATATTGTTAGCAATATAACGTGCATTATTACCCATATAATGCAGTTATTATCGCCAGAACTGTAATAATTATACTTATTACTTATATTATTCTCAATATAACATGCATTATTACCCATATTATGCAGTTATTATCGCTAGAACTATAATAAATATACGTATTACTTTTATTATTAGCAATATAACGTGCACTATTTGCCATATTTTACTATTATTATGGCTAGAACTATAATAATTATACTTATTACTCCCGATATTATCAATATAACATGCATTATTACCCATATAATGCAGTTATTATCGCTAGAACTGTAATAATTGTACTCATTACTTATATTATTAGCAATATAACGTGCATTATTACCCATATTATGCAGTTATTATCGTTAGAACTGTAATAATTATACTTATTACTTATATCATTATCAATATAACATGCATTATTACCCATATAATGGAGGTATTATCGATAGAACTGTAATAATTATACTTATTACTTATACTATTAGCAATATAACGTGCATTATTACCCATATAATGCAGTTATTATCGCCAGAACTGTAATAATTATACTTATCACTTATATTATTCTCAATATAACATGCATTATTACCCATATTATGCAGTTATTATCGCTAGAACTATAATAAATATACGTATTACTTTTATTATTATCAATATAACATGCACTATTTGCCATATTTTACTATTATTATCGCTAGAACTATAATAATTGTAATTATTACTCCCGATATTATCAATATAACATGCATTATTACCCATATAATGCAGTTATTATCGCTAGAACTGTAATAATTGTACTCATTACTTATATTATTAGCAATATAACATGCATTATTACCCATATAATGCAGTTATTATCGCCAGAACTGTAATAATTATACTTATCACTTATATTATTCTCAATATAACAATGCATTATTACCCATATTATGCAGTTATTATCGCTAGCACTATAATAAATACACGTATCACTTTCATTATCATCAATATAACATGCATTATTACCCATATAATGGAGGTATTATCGCTAGAGCTGTAATAATTATACTCATTACTTATATTGTTAGCAATATAACGTGCATTGTTACCCATATAATGCAGTCATTATCGCTAGAACTGTAATAATTATACTTATTACTTACATTATTATCAACATAACATGCATTATTACCCATATTATGCAGTTATTATCGCCAGAACTATAATAAATACACTTATTACTCCCAATATTATCAATGTAACATGCATTATTACCCATATAATGCAGTTATTATCGCTAGAACTGTAATAATTATACTTATTACTTATATTATTAGCAATATAACGTGCATTATTACCCATATAATGCAGTTATTATCGCTAGTACTGTAATAATTGTACACATTACTTATATTATTAGCAATATAACGTGCATTATTACCCATATTATGCAGTTATTATCGCTAGAACTGTAATAATTATACTCATTACTTATATTGTTAGCAATATAACGTGCATTATTACCCATATAATGCAGTTATTATCGCCAGAACTGTAATACTTATACTTATTACTTATATTATTCTCAATATAACATGCATTATTACCCATATTATGCAGTTATTATCGCTAGAACTATAATAAATATACGTATTACTTTTATTATTAGCAATATAACGTGCACTATTTGCCATATTTTACTATTATTATCGCTAGAACTATAATAATTATACCTATTACTCCCGATATTATCAATATAACATGCATTATTACCCATATAATGCAGTTATTATCGCTAGAACTGTAATAATTGTACTCATTACTTATATTATTAGCAATATAACGTGCATTATTACCCATATAATGGAGGTATTATCGATAGAACTGTAATAATTATACTTATTACTTATACTATTAGCAATATAACGTGCATTATTACCCATATAATGCAGTTATTATCGCCAGAACTGTAATAATTATACTTATCACTTATATTATTCTCAATATAACATGCATTATTACCCATATTATGCAGTTATTATCGCTAGAACTATAATAAATATACGTATTACTTTTATTATTATCAATATAACATGCACTATTTGCCATATTTTACTATTATTATCGCTAGAACTATAATAATTATACTTATTACTCCCGATATTATCAATATAACATGCATTATTACCCATATAATGCAGTTATTATCGCTAGAACTGTAATAATTATACTTATTACTTATGTTATTATCAATATAACATGCATTATTACCCATATAATGCAGTTATTATGGCTAGAACTGTAATAATTGTACTCATTACTTATATTATTAGCAATATAACGTGCATTATTACCCATATTATGCAGTTATTATCGCTAGAACTGTAATAATTATACTTATTACTTATATCATTATCAATATAACATGCATTATTACCCATATAAAGGAGGTATTATCGCTAGAACTGTAATAATTATACTTATTACTTATATTATTACCAATATAACATGCATTATTACCCATATAATGGAGGTATTATTGCTAGAACTGTAATAATTATACTTATTACTTATACAATTAGCAATATAACGTGCATTGTTACCCATATAATGCAGTTATTATCGCTAGAACTGTAATAATTATACTTATTACGTATATTGTTAGCAATATAACGTGCATTATTACCCATATAATGCAGTTATTATCGCTAGAACTGTAATAATTCTACTTATTACTTATATTATTCTCAATATAACATGCATTATTACCCATATAATAGAGGTATTATCGCTAGAACTGTAATAAATATACGTATTACTTTTATTATCATCAATATAACATAATTATTACCCATATTATGCAGTTATTATCGCTAGAACTATAATAAATATACGTATTACTTTTATTATTATCAATATAACATGCACTATTTGCCATATTGTACTATTATTATCGCTGGAACTATAATAATTATACTTATTACTCCCGATATTATCAATATAACATGCATTATTACCCATATAATGCAGTTATTATCGCTAGAACTGTAATAATTATACTTATTGCTTATATTATTAGCAATATAACGTGCATTATTACCCATATAATGCAGTTATTATCGCTAGAACTGTAATAATTGTACTCATTACTTATATTATTAGCAATATAACGTGCATTATTACCCATATTATGCAGTTATTATCGCTAGAACTGTAATAATTATACTCATTACTTATATTGTTAGCAATATAACGTGCATTATTACCCATATAATGCAGTTATTATCGCCAGAACTGTAATAATTATACTTATTACTTATATTATTCTCAATATAACATGCATTATTACCCATATTATGCAGTTATTATCGCTAGAACTGTAATAATTATACTTATTACTTATATCATTATCAATATAATATGCATTATTACCCACATAATGGAGGTATTATCGCTAGAACTGTAATAATTATACTTATTACTTATACTATTAGCAATATAACGTGCATTATTACCCATATAATGCAGTTATTATCGCCAGAACTGTAATAATTATACTTATCACTTATATTATTCTCAATATAACATGCATTATTACCCATATTATGCAGTTATTATCGCTAGCACTATAATAAATACACGTATCACTTTCATTATCATCAATATAACATGCATTATTACCCATATAATGGAGGTATTATTGCTAGAACTGTAATAATTATACATATTACTTATACTATTAGCAATATAACGTGCATTGTTACCCATATAATGCAGTTATTATCGCTAGAACTGTAATAATTATACTTATTACGTATATTGTTAGCAATATAACGTGCATTATTACTCATATAATGCAGTTATTATCGCTAGAACTGTAATAATTATACTTATTACTTATATCATTATCAATATAACATGCATTATTACCCATATAATGGAGGTATTATCGATAGAACTGTAATAATTATACTCATTACTTATATTGTTAGCAATATAACGTGCATTATTACCCATATAATGCAGTTATTATCGCCAGAACTGTAATAATTATACTTATTACTTATATTATTCTCAATATAACATGCATTATTACCCATATTATGCAGTTATTATCGCTAGAACTATAATAAATATACGTATTACTTTTATTATTAGCAATATAACGTGCACTATTTGCCATATTTTACTATTATTATGGCTAGAACTATAATAATTATACTTATTACTCCCGATATTATCAATATAACATGCATTATTACCCATATAATGCAGTTATTATCGCTAGAACTGTAATAATTGTACTCATTACTTATATTATTAGCAATATAACGTGCATTATTACCCATATTATGCAGTTATTATCGTTAGAACTGTAATAATTATACTTATTACTTATATCATTATCAATATAACATGCATTATTACCCATATAATGGAGGTATTATCGATAGAACTGTAATAATTATACTTATTACTTATACTATTAGCAATATAACGTGCATTATTACCCATATAATGCAGTTATTATCGCCAGAACTGTAATAATTATACTTATCACTTATATTATTCTCAATATAACATGCATTATTACCCATATTATGCAGTTATTATCGCTAGAACTATAATAAATATACGTATTACTTTTATTATTATCAATATAACATGCACTATTTGCCATATTTTACTATTATTATCGCTAGAACTATAATAATTGTAATTATTACTCCCGATATTATCAATATAACATGCATTATTACCCATATAATGCAGTTATTATCGCTAGAACTGTAATAATTGTACTCATTACTTATATTATTAGCAATATAACGTGCATTATTACCCATATTATGCAGTTATTATCGCTAGAACTGTAATAATTATACTCATTACTTATATTGTTAGCAATATAACGTGCATTATTACCCATATAATGCAGTTATTATCGCCAGAACTGTAATAATTATACTTATTACTTATATTATTCTCAATATAACATGCATTATTACCCATATTATGCAGTTATTATCGCTAGAACTATAATAAATATACGTATTACTTTTATTATTAGCAATATAACGTGCACTATTTGCCATATTTTACTATTATTATGGCTAGAACTATAATAATTATACTTATTACTCCCGATATTATCAATATAACATGCATTATTACCCATATAATGCAGTTATTATCGCTAGAACTGTAATAATTGTACTCATTACTTATATTATTAGCAATATAACGTGCATTATTACCCATATTATGCAGTTATTATCGCTAGAACTGTAATAATTATACTCATTACTTATATTGTTAGCAATATAACGTGCATTATTACCCATATAATGCAGTTATTATCGCCAGAACTGTAATAATTATACTTATTACTTATATTATTCTCAATATAACATGCATTATTACCCATATTATGCAGTTATTATCGCTAGAACTATAATAAATATACGTATTACTTTTATTATTAGCAATATAACGTGCACTATTTGCCATATTTTACTATTATTATGGCTAGAACTATAATAATTATACTTATTACTCCCGATATTATCAATATAACATGCATTATTACCCATATAATGCAGTTATTATCGCTAGAACTGTAATAATTGTACTCATTACTTATATTATTAGCAATATAACGTGCATTATTACCCATATTATGCAGTTATTATCGTTAGAACTGCAATAATTATACTTATTACTTATATCATTATCAATATAACATGCATTATTACCCATATAATGGAGGTATTATCGATAGAACTGTAATAATTATACTTATTACTTATACTATTAGCAATATAACGTGCATTATTACCCATATAATGCAGTTATTATCGCCAGAACTGTAATAATTATACTTATCACTTATATTATTCTCAATATAACATGCATTATTACCCATATTATGCAGTTATTATCGCTAGAACTATAATAAATATACGTATTACTTTTATTATTATCAATATAACATGCACTATTTGCCATATTTTACTATTATTATCGCTAGAACTATAATAATTGTAATTATTACTCCCGATATTATCAATATAACATGCATTATTACCCATATAATGCAGTTATTATCGCTAGAACTGTAATAATTGTACTCATTACTTATATTATTAGCAATATAACGTGCATTATTACCCATATAATGCAGTTATTATCGCCAGAACTGTAATAATTATACTTATCACTTATATTATTCTCAATATAACAATGCATTATTACCCATATTATGCAGTTATTATCGCTAGAACTATAATAAATACACTTATTACTCCCAATATTATCAATGTAACATGCATTATTACCCATATAATGCAGTTATTATCGCTAGAGCTGTAATAATTATACTCATTACTTATATTGTTAGCAATATAACGTGCATTGTTACCCATATAATGCAGTCATTATCGCTAGAACTGTAATAATTATACTTATTACTTACATTATTATCAACATAACATGCATTATTACCCATATTATGCAGTTATTATCGCCAGAACTATAATAAATACACTTATTACTCCCAATATTATCAATGTAACATGCATTATTACCCATATAATGCAGTTATTATCGCTAGAACTGTAATAATTATACTTATTACTTATATTATTAGCAATATAACGTGCATTATTACCCATATAATGCAGTTATTATCGCTAGAACTGTAATAATTGTACACATTACTTATATTATTAGCAATATAACGTGCATTATTACCCATATTATGCAGTTATTATCGCTAGAACTGTAATAATTATACTCATTACTTATATTGTTAGCAATATAACGTGCATTATTACCCATATAATGCAGTTATTATCGCCAGAACTGTAATACTTATACTTATTACTTATATTATTCTCAATATAACATGCATTATTACCCATATTATGCAGTTATTATCGCTAGAACTATAATAAATATACGTATTACTTTTATTATTAGCAATATAACGTGCACTATTTGCCATATTTTACTATTATTATCGCTAGAACTATAATAATTATACTTATTACTCCCGATATTATCAATATAACATGCATTATTACCCATATAATGCAGTTATTATCGCTAGAACTGTAATAATTGTACTCATTACTTATATTATTAGCAATATAACGTGCATTATTACCCATATAATGGAGGTATTATCGATAGAACTGTAATAATTATACTTATTACTTATACTATTAGCAATATAACGTGCATTATTACCCATATAATGCAGTTATTATCGCCAGAACTGTAATAATTATACTTATCACTTATATTATTCTCAATATAACATGCATTATTACCCATATTATGCAGTTATTATCGCTAGAACTATAATAAATATACGTATTACTTTTATTATTATCAATATAACATGCACTATTTGCCATATTTTACTATTATTATCGCTAGAACTATAATAATTATACTTATTACTCCCGATATTATCAATATAACATGCATTATTACCCATATAATGCAGTTATTATCGCTAGAACTGTAATAATTATACTTATTACTTATGTTATTATCAATATAACATGCATTATTACCCATATAATGCAGTTATTATGGCTAGAACTGTAATAATTGTACTCATTACTTATATTATTAGCAATATAACGTGCATTATTACCCATATTATGCAGTTATTATCGCTAGAACTGTAATAATTATACTTATTACTTATATCATTATCAATATAACATGCATTATTACCCATATAAAGGAGGTATTATCGCTAGAACTGTAATAATTATACTTATTACTTATATTATTACCAATATAACATGCATTATTACCCATATAATGGAGGTATTATTGCTAGAACTGTAATAATTATACTTATTACTTATACAATTAGCAATATAACGTGCATTGTTACCCATATAATGCAGTTATTATCGCTAGAACTGTAATAATTATACTTATTACGTATATTGTTAGCAATATAACGTGCATTATTACCCATATAATGCAGTTATTATCGCTAGAACTGTAATAATTCTACTTATTACTTATATTATTCTCAATATAACATGCATTATTACCCATATAATAGAGGTATTATCGCTAGAACTGTAATAAATATACGTATTACTTTTATTATCATCAATATAACATAATTATTACCCATATTATGCAGTTATTATCGCTAGAACTATAATAAATATACGTATTACTTTTATTATTATCAATATAACATGCACTATTTGCCATATTGTACTATTATTATCGCTGGAACTATAATAATTATACTTATTACTCCCGATATTATCAATATAACATGCATTATTACCCATATAATGCAGTTATTATCGCTAGAACTGTAATAATTATACTTATTGCTTATATTATTAGCAATATAACGTGCATTATTACCCATATAATGCAGTTATTATCGCTAGAACTGTAATAATTGTACTCATTACTTATATTATTAGCAATATAACGTGCATTATTACCCATATTATGCAGTTATTATCGCTAGAACTGTAATAATTATACTCATTACTTATATTGTTAGCAATATAACGTGCATTATTACCCATATAATGCAGTTATTATCGCCAGAACTGTAATAATTATACTTATTACTTATATTATTCTCAATATAACATGCATTATTACCCATATTATGCAGTTATTATCGCTAGAACTGTAATAATTATACTTATTACTTATATCATTATCAATATAATATGCATTATTACCCACATAATGGAGGTATTATCGCTAGAACTGTAATAATTATACTTATTACTTATACTATTAGCAATATAACGTGCATTATTACCCATATAATGCAGTTATTATCGCCAGAACTGTAATAATTATACTTATCACTTATATTATTCTCAATATAACATGCATTATTACCCATATTATGCAGTTATTATCGCTAGCACTATAATAAATACACGTATCACTTTCATTATCATCAATATAACATGCATTATTACCCATATAATGGAGGTATTATTGCTAGAACTGTAATAATTATACATATTACTTATACTATTAGCAATATAACGTGCATTGTTACCCATATAATGCAGTTATTATCGCTAGAACTGTAATAATTATACTTATTACGTATATTGTTAGCAATATAACGTGCATTATTACTCATATAATGCAGTTATTATCGCTAGAACTGTAATAATTATACTTATTACTTATATCATTATCAATATAACATGCATTATTACCCATATAATGGAGGTATTATCGATAGAACTGTAATAATTATACTTATTACTTATACTATTAGCAATATAACGTGCATTATTACCCATATAATGGCGTTATTATCGCCAGAACTGTAATAATTATACTTATCACTTATATTATTCTCAATATAACATGCATTATTAACCATATTATGCATTTATTATCGCTAGAACTATAATAAATATACGTATTACTTTTATTGTCATCAATATAACATGCATTATTACCCATATCATGCAGTTATTATCGATAGAACTGTAATAAATATACTTATTACTTATATCATTATCAATATAACATGCATTATTACCCATATAATGGAGGTATTATCGATAGAACTGTAATAATTATACTTATTACTTATACTATTAGCAATATAACGTGCATTATTACCCATATAATGCAGTTATTATCGCCAGAACTGTAATAATTATACTTATCACTTATATTATACTCAATATAACATGCATTATTACCCATATAATGGAGGTATTATTGCTAGAACTGTAATAATTATACATATTACTTATACTATTAGCAATATAACGTGCATTGTTACCCATATAATGCAGTTATTATCGCCAGAACTGTAATAATTATACTTATTACTTATATTATTCTCAATATAACATGCATTATTACCCATATTATGCAGTTATTATCGCAAGAACTATAATAAATATACGTATTACTTTCATTATTATCAATATAACATGCATTATTACCCATATTATGGACTTATTATCGCTAGAACTATAATAAATATACTTATTACTCCCAATATTATCAATATAACATGCATTATTACCCATATAATGCAGTTATTATCGCTAGAACTGTAATAATTATACTTACTACATATATTATTATCAATATAACATGCATTATTACCGATATAATGGAGGTATTATTGCTAGAACTGTAACAATTATACTTATTACTTATACTATTAGCAATATAACGTGCATTGTTACCCATATAATGCAGTTATTATCGCCAGAACTGTAATAATTATACTTATTACGTATATTATTCTCAATATAACATGCATTATTACCCATATGATGCAGTTATTATCGCCAGAACTCTAATAATTATACTTATTACTTATATTATTCTCAATATAACATGCATTATTACCCATATTATGCAGTTATTATCGCTAGAACTATAATAAATACACGTATCACTTTCATTATCATCAATATAACATGCATTATTACCCATATAATGGAGGTATTATTGCTAGAACTGTAATAATTATACTTATTACTTACATTATTATCAACATAGCATGCATTATTACCCATATTATGCAGTTATTATCGCCAGAACTATAATAAATACACTTATTACTCCCAATATTATCAATGTAACATGCATTATTACCCATATTATGCAGTTATTATCGCTAGAACTGTAATAATTATACTTATCACTTATATTATTCTCAATATAACAATGCATTATTACCCATATTATGCAGTTATTATCGCTAGAACTGTAATAATTGTACTAATTACTTATATTATTAGCAATATAACGTGCATTATTACCCATATTATGCAGTTATTATCGCTAGAACTGTAATAATTATACTCATTACTTATATTGTTAGCAATATAACGTGCATTATTACCCATATAATGCAGTTATTATCGCCAGAACTGTAATAATTATACTTATTACTTATATTATTCTCAATATAACATGCATTATTACCCATATTATGCAGTTATTATCGCTAGAACTATAATAAATATACGTATTACTTTTATTATTAGCAATATAACGTGCACTATTTGCCATATTTTACTATTATTATGGCTAGAACTATAATAATTATACTTATTACTCCCGATATTATCAATATAACATGCATTATTACCCATATAATGCAGTTATTATCGCTAGAACTGTAATAATTGTACTCATTACTTATATTATTAGCAATATAACGTGCATTATTACCCATATTATGCAGTTATTATCGTTAGAACTGTAATAATTATACTTATTACTTATATCATTATCAATATAACATGCATTATTACCCATATAATGGAGGTATTATCGATAGAACTGTAATAATTATACTTATTACTTATACTATTAGCAATATAACGTGCATTATTACCCATATAATGCAGTTATTATCGCCAGAACTGTAATAATTATACTTATCACTTATATTATTCTCAATATAACATGCATTATTACCCATATTATGCAGTTATTATCGCTAGAACTATAATAAATATACGTATTACTTTTATTATTATCAATATAACATGCACTATTTGCCATATTTTACTATTATTATCGCTAGAACTATAATAATTATACTTATTACTCCCGATATTATCAATATAACATCCATTATTACCCATATAATGCAGTTATTATCGCTAGAACTGTAATAATTGTACTCATTACTTATATTATTAGCAATATAACGTGCATTATTACCCATATAATGCAGTTATTATCGCCAGAACTGTAATAATTATACTTATCACTTATATTATTCTCAATATAACAATGCATTATTACCCATATTATGCAGTTATTATCGCTAGAACTGTAATAATTGTACTCATTACTTATATTATTAGCAATATAACGTGCATTATTACCCATATTATGCAGTTATTATCGTTAGAACTGTAATAATTATAGTTATTACTTATATCATTATCAATATAACATGCATTATTACCCATATAATGGAGGTATTATCGATAGAACTGTAATAATTATACTTATTACTTATACTATTAGCAATATAACGTGCATTATTACCCATATAATGCAGTTATTATCGCCAGAACTGTAATAATTATACTTATCACTTATATTATTCTCAATATAACATGCATTATTACCCATATTATGCAGTTATTATCGCTAGAACTATAATAAATATACGTATTACTTTTATTATTATCAATATAACATGCACTATTTGCCATATTTTACTATTATTATCGCTAGAACTATAATAATTATACTTATTACTCCCGATATTATCAATATAACATGCATTATTACCCATATAATGCAGTTATTATCGCTAGAACTGTAATAATTGTACTCATTACTTATATTATTAGCAATATAACGTGCATTATTACCCATATAATGCAGTTATTATCGCCAGAACTGTAATAATTATACTTATCACTTATATTATTCTCAATATAACAATGCATTATTACCCATATTATGCAGTTATTATCGCTAGCACTATAATAAATACACGTATCACTTTCATTATCATCAATATAACATGCATTATTACCCATATAATGGAGGTATTATTGCTAGAACTGTAATAATTATACTTATTACTTACATTATTATCAACATAACATGCATTATTACCCATATTATGCAGTTATTATCGCTAGAACTATAATAAATACACTTATTACTCCCAATATTATCAATGTAACATGCATTATTACCCATATAATGCAGTTATTATCGCTAGAACTGTAATAATTATACTCATTACTTATATTGTTAGCAATATAACGTGCATTGTTACCCATATAATGCAGTCATTATCGCTAGAACTGTAATAATTATACTTATTACTTATATTATTATCAATATAACATGCATTATTACCCATATTATGCAGTTATTATCGCTAGCACTATAATAAATACACGTATCACTTTCATTATCATCAATATAACATGCATTATTACCCATATAATGGAGGTATTATTGCTAGAACTGTAATAATTATACTTATTACTTACATTATTATCAGCATAACATGCATTATTACCCATATTATGCAGTTATTATCGCTAGAACTATAATAAATACACTTATTACTCCCAATATTATCAATGTAACATGCATTATTACCCATATAATGCAGTTATTATCGCTAGAGCTGTAATAATTATACTCATTACTTATATTGTTAGCAATATAACGTGCATTGTTACCCATATAATGCAGTCATTATCGCTAGAACTGTAATAATTATACTTATTACTTACATTATTATCAACATAACATGCATTATTACCCATATTATGCAGTTATTATCGCCAGAACTATAATAAATACACTTATTACTCCCAATATTATCAATGTAACATGCATTATTACCCATATAATGCAGTTATTATCGCTAGAACTGTAATAATTATACTTATTACTTATATTATTAGCAATATAACGTGCATTATTACCCATATAATGCAGTTATTATCGCTAGAACTGTAATAATTGTACACATTACTTATATTATTAGCAATATAACGTGCATTATTACCCATATTATGCAGTTATTATCGCTAGAACTGTAATAATTATACTCATTACTTATATTGTTAGCAATATAACGTGCATTATTACCCATATAATGCAGTTATTATCGCCAGAACTGTAATACTTATACTTATTACTTATATTATTCTCAATATAACATGCATTATTACCCATATTATGCAGTTATTATCGCTAGAACTATAATAAATATACGTATTACTTTTATTATTAGCAATATAACGTGCACTATTTGCCATATTTTACTATTATTATCGCTAGAACTATAATAATTATACTTATTACTCCCGATATTATCAATATAACATGCATTATTACCCATATAATGCAGTTATTATCGCTAGAACTGTAATAATTGTACTCATTACTTATATTATTAGCAATATAACGTGCATTATTACCCATATAATGGAGGTATTATCGATAGAACTGTAATAATTATACTTATTACTTATACTATTAGCAATATAACGTGCATTATTACCCATATAATGCAGTTATTATCGCCAGAACTGTAATAATTATACTTATCACTTATATTATTCTCAATATAACATGCATTATTACCCATATTATGCAGTTATTATCGCTAGAACTATAATAAATATACGTATTACTTTTATTATTATCAATATAACATGCACTATTTGCCATATTTTACTATTATTATCGCTAGAACTATAATAATTATACTTATTACTCCCGATATTATCAATATAACATGCATTATTACCCATATAATGCAGTTATTATCGCTAGAACTGTAATAATTATACTTATTACTTATGTTATTATCAATATAACATGCATTATTACCCATATAATGCAGTTATTATGGCTAGAACTGTAATAATTGTACTCATTACTTATATTATTAGCAATATAACGTGCATTATTACCCATATTATGCAGTTATTATCGCTAGAACTGTAATAATTATACTTATTACTTATATCATTATCAATATAACATGCATTATTACCCATATAAAGGAGGTATTATCGCTAGAACTGTAATAATTATACTTATTACTTATATTATTACCAATATAACATGCATTATTACCCATATAATGGAGGTATTATTGCTAGAACTGTAATAATTATACTTATTACTTATACAATTAGCAATATAACGTGCATTGTTACCCATATAATGCAGTTATTATCGCTAGAACTGTAATAATTATACTTATTACGTATATTGTTAGCAATATAACGTGCATTATTACCCATATAATGCAGTTATTATCGCTAGAACTGTAATAATTATACTTATTACTTATACTATTAGCAATATAACGTGCATTATTACCCATATAATGCAGTTATTATCGCCAGAACTGTAATAATTATACTTATCACTTATATTATTCTCAATATAACATGCATTATTACCCATATAATGCAGTTATTATCGCCAGAACTGTAATAATTATACTTATTACTTATATTATTCTCAATATAACATGCATTATTACCCATATTATGCAGTTATTATCGCTAGAACTGTAATAATTATACTTATTACTTATATCATTATCAATATAATATGCATTATTACCCACATAATGGAGGTATTATCGCTAGAACTGTAATAATTATACTTATTACTTATACTATTAGCAATATAACGTGCATTATTACCCATATAATGCAGTTATTATCGCCAGAACTGTAATAATTATACTTATCACTTATATTATTCTCAATATAACATGCATTATTACCCATATTATGCAGTTATTATCGCTAGCACTATAATAAATACACGTATCACTTTCATTATCATCAATATAACATGCATTATTACCCATATAATGGAGGTATTATTGCTAGAACTGTAATAATTATACATATTACTTATACTATTAGCAATATAACGTGCATTGTTACCCATATAATGCAGTTATTATCGCTAGAACTGTAATAATTATACTTATTACGTATATAGTTAGCAATATAACGTGCATTATTACTCATATAATGCAGTTATTATCGCTAGAACTGTAATAATTCTACTTATTACTTATATTATTATCAATATAACATGCAATATTACCCATATTATGCAGTTATTATCGATAGAACTGTAATAAATATACTTATTTCTTTTATTATTCTCCCTATAACATGCACTATTTGCCATATTTTACTATTATTATCGCTAGAACTATAATAATTATACTTATTACTCCCGATATTATCAATATAACATGCATTATTACCCATATAATGCAGTTATTATAGCTAGAACTGTAATAATTATACTTATTACTTATACTATTAGCAATATAACGTGCATTGTTACCCATATAATGCAGTTATTATCGCTAGAACTGTAATAATTATACTTATTGCTTATATTATTATCAATATAACATGCATTATTACCCATATAATGCAGTTATTATCGCTAGAACTGTAATAATTGTACTCATTACTTATATTATTAGCAATATAACGTGCATTATTACCCATATTATGCAGTTATTATCGCTAGAACTGTAATAATTATACTTATTACTTATATCGTTATCAATATAACATGCATTATTACCCATATAAAGGAGGTATTATCGCTAGAACTGTAATAATTATACTTATTACTTATATTATTATCAATATAACATGCATTATTACCCATATAATGGAGGTATTATTGCTAGAACTGTAATAATTATACTTATTACTTATACTATTAGCAATATAACGTGCATTGTTACCCATATAATGCAGTTATTATCGCTAGAACTGTAATAATTATACTTATTACGTATATTGTTAGCAATATAACGTGCATTATTACCCATATAATGCAGTTATTATCGCTAGAACTGTAATAATTCTACTTATTACTTATATTATTCTCAATATAACATGCATTATTACCCATATAATAGAGGTATTATCGCTAGAACTGTAATAAATATACGTATTACTTTTATTATCATCAATATAACATAATTATTACCCATATTATGCAGTTATTATCGATAGAACAGTAATAAGTATACTTATTACTTTTATTATTATCAATATAAAATGCACTATTTGCCATATTTTACTATTATTATCGCTAGAACTATAATAATTATACTTATTACTCCCGATATTATCAATATAACATGCATTATTACCCACATAATGCAGTTATTATCGCTAGAACTGTAATAATTATACTTATTGCTTATATTATTATCAATATAACATGCATTATTACCCATATAATGCAGTTATTATCGCTAGAACTGTAATAATTGTACTCATTACTTATATTATTAGCAATATAACGTGCATTATTACCCATATTATGCAGTTATTATCGCTAGAACTGTAATAATTATACTTATTACTTATATCATTATCAATATAACATACATTATTACCCATATAATGGAGGTATTATCGCTAGAACTGTAATAATTATACTTATTACTTATACTATTAGCAATATAACGTGCATTATTACCCATATAAAGAAGTTATTATCGCCAGAACTGTAATAATTATACTTATTACTTATATTATTCTCAATATAACATGCATTATTACCCATATAATGCAGTTATTATCGCTAGAACTGTAATAATTGTACTCATTACTTATATTATTAGCAATATAACGTGCATTATTACCCATATTATGCAGTTATTATCGCTAGAACTGTAATAATTATACTTATTACTTATATCATTATCAATATAACATACATTATTACCCATATAATGGAGGTATTATCGCTAGAACTGTAATAATTATACTTATTACTTATACTATTAGCAATATAACGTGCATTATTACCCATATAAAGAAGTTATTATCGCCAGAACTGTAATAATTATACTTATTACTTATATTATTCTCAATATAACATGCATTATTACCCATATAATGGAGGTATTATTGCTAGAACTGTAATAATTATACTTATTACTTATATTATTATCAATATAACATGCATTGTTACCCATATTATGCAGTTATTATCGCTAGAACTATAATAAATATACGTATTACTTTTATTATCATCAATATAACATGCATTATTACCCATATTATGCAGTTATTATCGGTAGGACTGTAATAAATATACTTATTACTTTTATTATTATCAATATAACATGCACTATTTGCCATATTTTACTATTATTATCGCTAGAACTATAATAATTATACTTATTACTCCCGATATTATCAATATAACATGTATTATTACCCATATAATAGAGGTATTATCGCTAGAACTGTAATAAATATACGTATTACTTTTATTATCATCAATATAACATAATTATTACCCATATTATGTAGTTATTATCGATAGAACAGTAATAAGTGTACTTATTACTTTTATTATTATCAATATAAAATGCACTATTTGCCATATTTTACTATTATTATCGCTAGAACTATAATAATTATACTTATTACTCCCGATATTATCAATATAACATGCATTATTACCCACATAATGCAGTTATTATCGCTAGAACTGTAATAATTATACTTATTGCTTATATTATTATCAATATAACATGCATTATTACCCATATAATGCAGTTATTATCGCTAGAACTGTAATAATTGTACTCATTACTTATATTATTAGCAATATAACGTGCATTATTACCCATATAAAGAAGTTATTATCGCCAGAACTGTAATAATTATACTTATTACTTATATTATTCCCAATATAACATGCATTATTACCCATATAATGGAGGTATTATTGCTAGAACTGTAATAATTATACTTATTGCTTATATTATTATCAATATAACATGCATTATTACCCATATTATGCAGTTATTATCGCTAGAACTATAATAAATATACGTATTACTTTTATTATCATCAATATAACATGCATTATTACCCATATAATGCAGTTATTATCGCTAGAACTGTAATAATTGTACTCATTACTTATATTATTAGCAATATAACGTGCATTATTACCCATATTATGCAGTTATTATCGCTAGAACTGTAATAATTATACTTATTACTTATATCATTATCAATATAACATACATTATTACCCATATAATGGAGGTATTATCGCTAGAACTGTAATAATTATACTTATTACTTATACTATTAGCAATATAACGTGCATTATTACCCATATAAAGAAGTTATTATCGCCAGAACTGTAATAATTATACTTATTACTTATATTATTCTCAATATAACATGCATTATTACCCATATAATGGAGGTATTATTGCTAGAACTGTAATAATTATACTTATTACTTATACTATTAGCAATATAACGTGCATTGTTACCCATATAATGCAGTTATTATCGCTAGAACTGTAATAATTATACTTATTACGTATATTGTTAGCAATATAACGTGCATTATTACCCATATAATGCAGTTATTATCGCTAGAACTGTAATAATTCTACTTATTACTTATATTATTCTCAATATAACATGCATTATTACCCATATAATAGAGGTATTATCGCTAGAACTGTAATAAATATACGTATTACTTTTATTATCATCAATATAACATAATTATTACCCATATTATGCAGTTATTATCGATAGAACAGTAATAAGTATACTTATTACTTTTATTATTATCAATATAAAATGCACTATTTGCCATATTTTACTATTATTATCGCTAGAACTATAATAATTATACTTATTACTCCCGATATTATCAATATAACATGCATTATTACCCACATAATGCAGTTATTATCGCTAGAACTGTAATAATTATACTTATTGCTTATATTATTATCAATATAACATGCATTATTACCCATATAATGCAGTTATTATCGCTAGAACTGTAATAATTGTACTCATTACTTATATTATTAGCAATATAACGTGCATTATTACCCATATTATGCAGTTATTATCGCTAGAACTGTAATAATTATACTTATTACTTATATCATTATCAATATAACATACATTATTACCCATATAATGGAGGTATTATCGCTAGAACTGTAATAATTATACTTATTACTTATACTATTAGCAATATAACGTGCATTATTACCCATATAAAGAAGTTATTATCGCCAGAACTGTAATAATTATACTTATTACTTATATTATTCTCAATATAACATGCATTATTACCCATATAATGCAGTTATTATCGCTAGAACTGTAATAATTGTACTCATTACTTATATTATTAGCAATATAACGTGCATTATTACCCATATTATGCAGTTATTATCGCTAGAACTGTAATAATTATACTTATTACTTATATCATTATCAATATAACATACATTATTACCCATATAATGGAGGTATTATCGCTAGAACTGTAATAATTATACTTATTACTTATACTATTAGCAATATAACGTGCATTATTACCCATATAAAGAAGTTATTATCGCCAGAACTGTAATAATTATACTTATTACTTATATTATTCTCAATATAACATGCATTATTACCCATATAATGGAGGTATTATTGCTAGAACTGTAATAATTATACTTATTACTTATATTATTATCAATATAACATGCATTATTACCCATATTATGCAGTTATTATCGCTAGAACTATAATAAATATACGTATTACTTTTATTATCATCAATATAACATGCATTATTACCCATATTATGCAGTTATTATCGGTAGGACTGTAATAAATATACTTATTACTTTTATTATTATCAATATAACATGCACTATTTGCCATATTTTACTATTATTATCGCTAGAACTATAATAATTATACTTATTACTCCCGATATTATCAATATAACATGTATTATTACCCATATAATAGAGGTATTATCGCTAGAACTGTAATAAATATACGTATTACTTTTATTATCATCAATATAACATAATTATTACCCATATTATGTAGTTATTATCGATAGAACAGTAATAAGTGTACTTATTACTTTTATTATTATCAATATAAAATGCACTATTTGCCATATTTTACTATTATTATCGCTAGAACTATAATAATTATACTTATTACTCCCGATATTATCAATATAACATGCATTATTACCCACATAATGCAGTTATTATCGCTAGAACTGTAATAATTATACTTATTGCTTATATTATTATCAATATAACATGCATTATTACCCATATAATGCAGTTATTATCGCTAGAACTGTAATAATTGTACTCATTACTTATATTATTAGCAATATAACGTGCATTATTACCCATATTATGCAGTTATTATCGCTAGAACTGTAATAATTATACTTATTACTTATATCATTATCAATATAACATACATTATTACCCATATAATGGAGGTATTATCGCTAGAACTGTAATAATTATACTTATTACTTATGCTATTAGCAATATAACGTGCATTATTACCCATATAAAGAAGTTATTATCGCCAGAACTGTAATAATTATACTTATTACTTATATCATTATCAATATAACATACATTATTACCCATATAATGGAGGTATTATCGCTAGAACTGTAATAATTATACTTATTACTTATACTATTAGCAATATAACGTGCATTATTACCCATATAAAGAAGTTATTATCGCCAGAACTGTAATAATTATACTTATTACTTATATTATTCCCAATATAACATGCATTATTACCCATATAATGGAGGTATTATTGCTAGAACTGTAATAATTATACTTATTGCTTATATTATTATCAATATAACATGCATTATTACCCATATTATGCAGTTATTATCGCTAGAACTATAATAAATATACGTATTACTTTTATTATCATCAATATAACATGCATTATTACCCATATAATGCAGTTATTATCGCTAGAACTGTAATAATTGTACTCATTACTTATATTATTAGCAATATAACGTGCATTATTACCCATATTATGCAGTTATTATCGCTAGAACTGTAATAATTATACTTATTACTTATATCATTATCAATATAACATACATTATTACCCATATAATGGAGGTATTATCGCTAGAACTGTAATAATTATACTTATTACTTATACTATTAGCAATATAACGTGCATTATTACCCATATAAAGAAGTTATTATCGCCAGAACTGTAATAATTATACTTATTACTTATATTATTCTCAATATAACATGCATTATTACCCATATAATGGAGGTATTATTGCTAGAACTGTAATAATTATACTTATTACTTATATTATTATCAATATAACATGCATTATTACCCATATTATGCAGTTATTATCGCTAGAACTATAATAAATATACGTATTACTTTTATTATCATCAATATAACATGCATTATTACCCATATTATGCAGTTATTATCGGTAGGACTGTAATAAATATACTTATTACTTTTATTATTATCAATATAACATGCACTATTTGCCATATTTTACTATTATTATCGCTAGAACTATAATAATTATACTTATTACTCCCGATATTATCAATATAACATGCATTATTACCCATATAATGCAGTTATTACCGCTAGAACTGTAATAATTATACTTATTGCTTATATTATTAGCAATATAACGTGCATTATTACCCATATTATGCAGTTATTATCGCTAAAACTGTAATAATTATACTTATTACTTATATCATTGTCAATATAACATGCATTATTACCCATATAAAGGAGGTATTATCGCTAGAACTGTAATAATTATACTTATTACTCCCGATATTATCAATATAACATGCATTATTACCCATATAATGCAGTTATTACCGCTAGAACTGTAATAATTATACTTATTGCTTATATTATTAGCAATATAACGTGCATTATTACCCATATTATGCAGTTATTATCGCTAAAACTGTAATAATTATACTTATTACTTATATCATTGTCAATATAACATGCATTATTACCCATATAAAGGAGGTATTATCGCTAGAACTGTAATAATTATACTTATTACTCCCGATATTATCAATATAACATGCATTATTACCCATATAATGGAGGTATTATTGCTAGAACTGTAATAATTATACTTATTACTTATACAATTAGCAATATAACGTGCATTGTTACCCATATAATGCAGTTATTATCGCTAGAACTGTAATAATTATACTTATTACGTGTATTGTTAGCAATATAACGTGCATTATTACCCATATAATGCAGTTATTATCGCTAGAACTGTAATAATTCTACTTATTACTTATATTATTCTCAATATAACATGCATTATTACCCATATAATAGAGGTATTATCGCTAGAACTGTAATAAATATACGTATTACTTTTATTATCATCAATATAACATAATTATTACCCATATTATGCAGTTATTATCGATAGAACTGTAATAAATATACTTATTACTTTTATTATTATCAATATAAAATGCACTATTTGCCATATTTTACTATTATTATCGCTAGAACTATAATAATTATACTTATTACTCCCGATATTATCAATATAACATGCATTATTACCCACATAATGCAGTTATTATCGCTAGAACTGTAATAATTATACTTATTGCTTATATTATTATCAATATAACATGCATTATTACCCATATAATGCAGTTATTATCGCTAGAACTGTAATAATTGTACTCATTACTTATATTATTAGCAATATAACGTGCATTATTACCCATATTATGCAGTTATTATCGCTAGAACTGTAATAATTATACTTATTACTTATATCATTATCAATATAACATACATTATTACCCATATAATGGAGGTATTATCGCTAGAACTGTAATAATTATACTTATTACTTATATCATTATCAATATAACATACATTATTACCCATATAATGGAGGTATTATCGCTAGAACTGTAATAATTATACTTATTACTTATACTATTAGCAATATAACGTGCATTATTACCCATATAAAGAAGTTATTATCGCCAGAACTGTAATAATTATACTTATTACTTATATCATTATCAATATAACATACATTATTACCCATATAATGGAGGTATTATCGCTAGAACTGTAATAATTATACTTATTACTTATACTATTAGCAATATAACGTGCATTATTACCCATATAAAGAAGTTATTATCGCCAGAACTGTAATAATTATACTTATTACTTATATTATTCCCAATATAACATGCATTATTACCCATATAATGGAGGTATTATTGCTAGAACTGTAATAATTATACTTATTGCTTATATTATTATCAATATAACATGCATTATTACCCATATTATGCAGTTATTATCGCTAGAACTATAATAAATATACGTATTACTTTTATTATCATCAATATAACATGCATTATTACCCATATAATGCAGTTATTATCGCTAGAACTGTAATAATTGTACTCATTACTTATATTATTAGCAATATAACGTGCATTATTACCCATATTATGCAGTTATTATCGCTAGAACTGTAATAATTATACTTATTACTTATATCATTATCAATATAACATACATTATTACCCATATAATGGAGGTATTATCGCTAGAACTGTAATAATTATACTGATTACTTATACTATTAGCAATATAACGTGCATTATTACCCATATAAAGAAGTTATTATCGCCAGAACTGTAATAATTATACTTATTACTTATATTATTCTCAATATAACATGCATTATTACCCATATAATGGAGGTATTATTGCTAGAACTGTAATAATTATACTTATTACTTATATTATTATCAATATAACATGCATTATTACCCATATTATGCAGTTATTATCGCTAGAACTATAATAAATATACGTATTACTTTTATTATCATCAATATAACATGCATTATTACCCATATTATGCAGTTATTATCGGTAGGACTGTAATAAATATACTTATTACTTTTATTATTATCAATATAACATGCACTATTTGCCATATTTTACTATTATTATCGCTAGAACTATAATAATTATACTTATTACTCCCGATATTATCAATATAACATGCATTATTACCCATATAATGCAGTTATTACCGCTAGAACTGTAATAATTATACTTATTGCTTATATTATTAGCAATATAACGTGCATTATTACCCATATTATGCAGTTATTATCGCTAAAACTGTAATAATTATACTTATTACTTATATCATTGTCAATATAACATGCATTATTACCCATATAAAGGAGGTATTATCGCTAGAACTGTAATAATTATACTTATTACTTATATTATTATCAATATAACATGCATTATTACCCATATAATGGAGGTATTATTGCTAGAACTGTAATAATTATACTTATTACTTATACAATTAGCAATATAACGTGCATTGTTACCCATATAATGCAGTTATTATCGCTAGAACTGTAATAATTATACTTATTACGTGTATTGTTAGCAATATAACGTGCATTATTACCCATATAATGCAGTTATTATCGCTAGAACTGTAATAATTCTACTTATTACTTATATTATTCTCAATATAACATGCATTATTACCCATATAATAGAGGTATTATCGCTAGAACTGTAATAAATATACGTATTACTTTTATTATCATCAATATAACATAATTATTACCCATATTATGCAGTTATTATCGATAGAACTGTAATAAATATACTTATTACTTTTATTATTATCAATATAAAATGCACTATTTGCCATATTTTACTATTATTATCGCTAGAACTATAATAATTATACTTATTACTCCCGATATTATCAATATAACATGCATTATTACCCACATAATGCAGTTATTATCGCTAGAACTGTAATAATTATACTTATTGCTTATATTATTATCAATATAACATGCATTATTACCCATATAATGCAGTTATTATCGCTAGAACTGTAATAATTGTACTCATTACTTATATTATTAGCAATATAACGTGCATTATTACCCATATTATGCAGTTATTATCGCTAGAACTGTAATAATTATACTTATTACTTATATCATTATCAATATAACATACATTATTACCCATATAATGGAGGTATTATCGCTAGAACTGTAATAATTATACTTATTACTTATACTATTAGCAATATAACGTGCATTATTACCCATATAAAGAAGTTATTATCGCCAGAACTGTAATAATTATACTTATTACTTATATTATTCTCAATATAACATGCATTATTACCCATATAATGGAGGTATTATTGCTAGAACTGTAATAATTATACTTATTACTTATATTATTATCAATATAACATGCATTATTACCCATATTATGCAGTTATTATCGCTAGAACTATAATAAATATACGTATTACTTTTATTATCATCAATATAACATGCATTATTACCCATATTATGCAGTTATTATCGGTAGGACTGTAATAAATATACTTATTACTTTTATTATTATCAATATAACATGCACTATTTGCCATATTTTACTATTATTATCGCTAGAACTATAATAATTATACTTATTACTCCCGATATTATCAATATAACATGTATTATTACCCATATAATAGAGGTATTATCGCTAGAACTGTAATAAATATACGTATTACTTTTATTATCATCAATATAACATAATTATTACCCATATTATGTAGTTATTATCGATAGAACAGTAATAAGTATACTTATTACTTTTATTATTATCAATATAAAATGCACTATTTGCCATATTTTACTATTATTATCGCTAGAACTATAATAATTATACTTATTACTCCCGATATTATCAATATAACATGCATTATTACCCACATAATGCAGTTATTATCGCTAGAACTGTAATAATTATACTTATTGCTTATATTATTATCAATATAACATGCATTATTACCCATATAATGCAGTTATTATCGCTAGAACTGTAATAATTGTACTCATTACTTATATTATTAGCAATATAACGTGCATTATTACCCATATTATGCAGTTATTATCGCTAGAACTGTAATAATTATACTTATTACTTATATCATTATCAATATAACATACATTATTACCCATATAATGGAGGTATTATCGCTAGAACTGTAATAATTATACTTATTACTTATACTATTAGCAATATAACGTGCATTATTACCCATATAAAGAAGTTATTATCGCCAGAACTGTAATAATTATACTTATTACTTATATCATTATCAATATAACATACATTATTACCCATATAATGGAGGTATTATCGCTAGAACTGTAATAATTATACTTATTACTTATACTATTAGCAATATAACGTGCATTATTACCCATATAAAGAAGTTATTATCGCCAGAACTGTAATAATTATACTTATTACTTATATTATTCCCAATATAACATGCATTATTACCCATATAATGGAGGTATTATTGCTAGAACTGTAATAATTATACTTATTGCTTATATTATTATCAATATAACATGCATTATTACCCATATTATGCAGTTATTATCGCTAGAACTATAATAAATATACGTATTACTTTTATTATCATCAATATAACATGCATTATTACCCATATTATGCAGTTATTATCGGTAGGACTGTAATAAATATACTTATTACTTTTATTATTATCAATATAACATGCACTATTTGCCATATTTTACTATTATTATCGCTAGAACTATAATAATTATACTTATTACTCCCGATATTATCAATATAACATGCATTATTACCCATATAATGCAGTTATTACCGCTAGAACTGTAATAATTATACTTATTGCTTATATTATTAGCAATATAACGTGCATTATTACCCATATTATGCAGTTATTATCGCTAGAACTGTAATAATTATACTTATTACTTATATCATTGTCAATATAACATGCATTATTACCCATATAAAGGAGGTATTATCGCTAGAACTGTAATAATTATACTTATTACTTATATTATTATCAATATAACATGCATTATTACCCATATAATGGAGGTATTATTGCTAGAACTGTAATAATTATACTTATTACTTATACAATTAGCAATATAACGTGCATTGTTACCCATATAATGCAGTTATTATCGCTAGAACTGTAATAATTATACTTATTACGTGTATTGTTAGCAATATAACGTGCATTATTACCCATATAATGCAGTTATTATCGCTAGAACTGTAATAATTCTACTTATTACTTATATTATTCTCAATATAACATGCATTATTACCCATATAATAGAGGTATTATCGCTAGAACTGTAATAAATATACGTATTACTTTTATTATCATCAATATAACATAATTATTACCCATATTATGCAGTTATTATCGATAGATCTGTAATAAATATACTTATTACTTTTATTATTATCAATATAAAATGCACTATTTGCCATATTTTACTATTATTATCGCTAGAACTATAATAATTATACTTATTACTCCCGATATTATCAATATAACATGCATTATTACCCATATAATGCAGTTATTATCGCTAGAACTGTAATAATTGTACTCATTACTTATATTATTAGCAATATAACGTGCATTATTACCCATATTATGCAGTTATTATCGCTAGAACTGTAATAATTATACTTATTACTTATATCATTATCAATATAACATACATTATTACCCATATAATGGAGGTATTATCGCTAGAACTGTAATAATTATACTTATTACTTATACTATTAGCAATATAACGTGCATTATTACCCATATAAAGAAGTTATTATCGCCAGAACTGTAATAATTATACTTATTACTTATATCATTATCAATATAACATACATTATTACCCATATAATGGAGGTATTATCGCTAGAACTGTAATAATTATACTTATTACTTATACTATTAGCAATATAACGTGCATTATTACCCATATAAAGAAGTTATTATCGCCAGAACTGTAATAATTATACTTATTACTTATATTATTCCCAATATAACATGCATTATTACCCATATAATGGAGGTATTATTGCTAGAACTGTAATAATTATACTTATTGCTTATATTATTATCAATATAACATGCATTATTACCCATATTATGCAGTTATTATCGCTAGAACTATAATAAATATACGTATTACTTTTATTATCATCAATATAACATGCATTATTACCCATATAATGCAGTTATTATCGCTAGAACTGTAATAATTGTACTCATTACTTATATTATTAGCAATATAACGTGCATTATTACCCATATTATGCAGTTATTATCGCCAGAACTGTAATAATTATACTTATTACTTATATCATTATCAATATAACATACATTATTACCCATATAATGGAGGTATTATCGCTAGAACTGAAATAATTATACTTATTACTTATACTATTAGCAATATAACGTGCATTATTACCCATATAAAGAAGTTATTATCGCCAGAACTGTAATAATTATACTTATTACTTATATTATTCTCAATATAACATGCATTATTACCCATATAATGGAGGTATTATTGCTAGAACTGTAATAATTATACTTATTACTTATATTATTATCAATATAACATGCATTATTACCCATATTATGCAGTTATTATCGCTAGAACTATAATAAATATACGTATTACTTTTATTATCATCAATATAACATGCATTATTACCCATATTATGCAGTTATTATCGGTAGGACTGTAATAAATATACTTATTACTTTTATTATTATCAATATAACATGCACTATTTGCCATATTTTACTATTATTATCGCTAGAACTATAATAATTATACTTATTACTCCCGATATTATCAATATAACATGCATTATTACCCATATAATGCAGTTATTACCGCTAGAACTGTAATAATTATACTTATTGCTTATATTATTAGCAATATAACGTGCATTATTACCCATATTATGCAGTTATTATCGCTAAAACTGTAATAATTATACTTATTACTTATATCATTGTCAATATAACATGCATTATTACCCATATAAAGGAGGTATTATCGCTAGAACTGTAATAATTATACTTATTACTTATATTATTATCAATATAACATGCATTATTACCCATATAATGGAGGTATTATTGCTAGAACTGTAATAATTATACTTATTACTTATACAATTAGCAATATAACGTGCATTGTTACGCATATAATGCAGTTATTATCGCTAGAACTGTAATAATTATACTTATTACGTGTATTGTTAGCAATATAACGTGCATTATTACCCATATAATGCAGTTATTATCGCTAGAACTGTAATAATTCTACTTATTACTTATATTATTCTCAATATAACATGCATTATTACCCATATAATAGAGGTATTATCGCTAGAACTGTAATAAATATACGTATTACTTTTATTATCATCAATATAACATAATTATTACCCATATTATGCAGTTATTATCGATAGAACTGTACTAAATATACTTATTACTTTTATTATTATCAATATAAAATGCACTATTTGCCATATTTTACTATTATTATCGCTAGAACTATAATAATTATACTTATTACTCCCGATATTATCAATATAACATGCATTATTACCCACATAATGCAGTTATTATCGCTAGAACTGTAATAATTATACTTATTGCTTATATTATTATCAATATAACATGCATTATTACCCATATAATGCAGTTATTATCGCTAGAACTGTAATAATTGTACTCATTACTTATATTATTAGCAATATAACGTGCATTATTACCCATATTATGCAGTTATTATCGCTAGAACTGTAATAATTATACTTATTACTCCCGATATTATCAATATAACATGCATTATTACCCATATAATGCAGTTATTATCGCTAGAACTGTAATAATTATACTTATTGCTTATATTATTATCAATATAACATGCATTATTACCCATATAATGCAGTTATTATCGCTAGAACTGTAATAATTGTACTCATTACTTATATTATTAGCAATATAACGTGCATTATTACCCATATTATGCAGTTATTATCGCTAGAACTGTAATAATTATACTTATTACTTATATCATTATCAATATAACATACATTATTACCCATATAATGGAGGTATTATCGCTAGAACTGTAATAATTATACTTATTACTTATACTATTAGCAATATAACGTGCATTATTACCCATATAAAGAAGTTATTATCGCCAGAACTGTAATAATTATACTTATTACTTATATTATTCTCAATATAACATGCATTATTACCCATATAATGCAGTTATTGTCGCTAGAACTGCAATAATTGTACTCATTACTTATACTATTAGCAATATAACGTGCATTATTACCCATATAAAGAAGTTATTATCGCCAGAACTGTAATAATTATACTTATTACTTATATTATTCTCAATATAACATGCATTATTACCCATATAATGGAGGTATTATTGCTAGAACTGTAATAATTATACTTATTACTTATATTATTATCAATATAACATGCATTATTACCCATATTATGCAGTTATTATCGCTAGAACTATAATAAATATACGTATTACTTTTATTATCATCAATATAACATGCATTATTACCCATATTATGCAGTTATTATCGGTAGGACTGTAATAAATATACTTATTACTTTTATTATTATCAATATAACATGCACTATTTGCCATATTTTACTATTATTATCGCTAGAACTATAATAATTATACTTATTACTCCCGATATTATCAATATAACATGCATTATTACCCATATAATGCAGTTATTACCGCTAGAACTGTAATAATTATACTTATTGCTTATATTATTAGCAATATAACGTGCATTATTACCCATATTATGCAGTTATTATCGCTAGAACTGTAATAATTATACTTATTACTTATATTATTATCAATATAACATGCATTATTACCCATATAATGGAGGTATTATTGCTAGAACTGTAATAATTATACTTATTACTTATACAATTAGCAATATAACGTGCATTGTTACCCATATAATGCAGTTATTATCGCTAGAACTGTAATAATTATACTTATTACGTGTATTGTTAGCAATATAACGTGCATTATTACCCATATAATGCAGTTATTATCGCTAGAACTGTAATAATTCTACTTATTACTTATATTATTCTCAATATAACATGCATTATTACCCATATAATAGAGGTATTATCGCTAGAACTGTAATAAATATACGTATTACTTTTATTATCATCAATATAACATAA
The DNA here is from genome assembly GCA_963576845.1 of Megachile leachella. Taxonomy (NCBI): domain Eukaryota; kingdom Metazoa; phylum Arthropoda; class Insecta; order Hymenoptera; family Megachilidae; genus Megachile; species Megachile leachella. The sequence continues at coordinate 1,327,934 of CAUYWW010000201.1, read as the reverse complement.
TTATTACCCATATTATGCAGTTATTATCGATAGAACTGTAATAAATATACTTATTACTTTTATTATTATCAATATAAAATGCACTATTTGCCATATTTTACTATTATTATCGCTAGAACTATAATAATTATACTTATTACTCCCGATATTATCAATATAACATGCATTATTACCCATATAATGCAGTTATTATCGCTAGAACTGTAATAATTGTACTCATTACTTATATTATTAGCAATATAACGTGCATTATTACCCATATTATGCAGTTATTATCGCTAGAACTGTAATAATTATACTTATTACTTATATCATTATCAATATAACATACATTATTACCCATATAATGGAGGTATTATCGCTAGAACTGTAATAATTATACTTATTACTTATACTATTAGCAATATAACGTGCATTATTACCCATATAAAGAAGTTATTATCGCCAGAACTGTAATAATTATACTTATTACTTATATCATTATCAATATAACATACATTATTACCCATATAATGGAGGTATTATCGCTAGAACTGTAATAATTATACTTATTACTTATACTATTAGCAATATAACGTGCATTATTACCCATATAAAGAAGTTATTATCGCCAGAACTGTAATAATTATACTTATTACTTATATTATTCCCAATATAACATGCATTATTACCCATATAATGGAGGTATTATTGCTAGAACTGTAATAATTATACTTATTGCTTATATTATTATCAATATAACATGCATTATTACCCATATTATGCAGTTATTATCGCTAGAACTATAATAAATATACGTATTACTTTTATTATCATCAATATAACATGCATTATTACCCATATAATGCAGTTATTATCGCTAGAACTGTAATAATTGTACTCATTACTTATATTATTAGCAATATAACGTGCATTATTACCCATATTATGCAGTTATTATCGCTAGAACTGTAATAATTATACTTATTACTTATATCATTATCAATATAACATACATTATTACCCATATAATGGAGGTATTATCGCTAGAACTGAAATAATTATACTTATTACTTATACTATTAGCAATATAACGTGCATTATTACCCATATAAAGAAGTTATTATCGCCAGAACTGTAATAATTATACTTATTACTTATATTATTCTCAATATAACATGCATTATTACCCATATAATGGAGGTATTATTGCTAGAACTGTAATAATTATACTTATTACTTATATTATTATCAATATAACATGCATTATTACCCATATTATGCAGTTATTATCGCTAGAACTATAATAAATATACGTATTACTTTTATTATCATCAATATAACATGCATTATTACCCATATTATGCAGTTATTATCGGTAGGACTGTAATAAATATACTTATTACTTTTATTATTATCAATATAACATGCACTATTTGCCATATTTTACTATTATTATCGCTAGAACTATAATAATTATACTTATTACTCCCGATATTATCAATATAACATGCATTATTACCCATATAATGCAGTTATTACCGCTAGAACTGTAATAATTATACTTATTGCTTATATTATTAGCAATATAACGTGCATTATTACCCATATTATGCAGTTATTATCGCTAAAACTGTAATAATTATACTTATTACTTATATCATTGTCAATATAACATGCATTATTACCCATATAAAGGAGGTATTATCGCTAGAACTGTAATAATTATACTTATTACTTATATTATTATCAATATAACATGCATTATTACCCATATAATGGAGGTATTATTGCTAGAACTGTAATAATTATACTTATTACTTATACAATTAGCAATATAACGTGCATTGTTACCCATATAATGCAGTTATTATCGCTAGAACTGTAATAATTATACTTATTACGTGTATTGTTAGCAATATAACGTGCATTATTACCCATATAATGCAGTTATTATCGCTAGAACTGTAATAATTCTACTTATTACTTATATTATTCTCAATATAACATGCATTATTACCCATATAATAGAGGTATTATCGCTAGAACTGTAATAAATATACGTATTACTTTTATTATCATCAATATAACATAATTATTACCCATATTATGCAGTTATTATCGATAGAACTGTACTAAATATACTTATTACTTTTATTATTATCAATATAAAATGCACTATTTGCCATATTTTACTATTATTATCGCTAGAACTATAATAATTATACTTATTACTCCCGATATTATCAATATAACATGCATTATTACCCACATAATGCAGTTATTATCGCTAGAACTGTAATAATTATACTTATTGCTTATATTATTATCAATATAACATGCATTATTACCCATATAATGCAGTTATTATCGCTAGAACTGTAATAATTGTACTCATTACTTATATTATTAGCAATATAACGTGCATTATTACCCATATTATGCAGTTATTATCGCTAGAACTGTAATAATTATACTTATTACTCCCGATATTATCAATATAACATGCATTATTACCCATATAATGCAGTTATTATCGCTAGAACTGTAATAATTATACTTATTGCTTATATTATTATCAATATAACATGCATTATTACCCATATAATGCAGTTATTATCGCTAGAACTGTAATAATTGTACTCATTACTTATATTATTAGCAATATAACGTGCATTATTACCCATATTATGCAGTTATTATCGCTAGAACTGTAATAATTATACTTATTACTTATATCATTATCAATATAACATACATTATTACCCATATAATGGAGGTATTATCGCTAGAACTGTAATAATTATACTTATTACTTATACTATTAGCAATATAACGTGCATTATTACCCATATAAAGAAGTTATTATCGCCAGAACTGTAATAATTATACTTATTACTTATATTATTCTCAATATAACATGCATTATTACCCATATAATGCAGTTATTGTCGCTAGAACTGCAATAATTGTACTCATTACTTATACTATTAGCAATATAACGTGCATTATTACCCATATAAAGAAGTTATTATCGCCAGAACTGTAATAATTATACTTATTACTTATATTATTCTCAATATAACATGCATTATTACCCATATAATGGAGGTATTATTGCTAGAACTGTAATAATTATACTTATTACTTATATTATTATCAATATAACATGCATTATTACCCATATTATGCAGTTATTATCGCTAGAACTATAATAAATATACGTATTACTTTTATTATCATCAATATAACATGCATTATTACCCATATTATGCAGTTATTATCGGTAGGACTGTAATAAATATACTTATTACTTTTATTATTATCAATATAACATGCACTATTTGCCATATTTTACTATTATTATCGCTAGAACTATAATAATTATACTTATTACTCCCGATATTATCAATATAACATGCATTATTACCCATATAATGCAGTTATTACCGCTAGAACTGTAATAATTATACTTATTGCTTATATTATTAGCAATATAACGTGCATTATTACCCATATTATGCAGTTATTATCGCTAGAACTGTAATAATTATACTTATTACTTATATTATTATCAATATAACATGCATTATTACCCATATAATGGAGGTATTATTGCTAGAACTGTAATAATTATACTTATTACTTATACAATTAGCAATATAACGTGCATTGTTACCCATATAATGCAGTTATTATCGCTAGAACTGTAATAATTATACTTATTACGTGTATTGTTAGCAATATAACGTGCATTATTACCCATATAATGCAGTTATTATCGCTAGAACTGTAATAATTCTACTTATTACTTATATTATTCTCAATATAACATGCATTATTACCCATATAATAGAGGTATTATCGCTAGAACTGTAATAAATATACGTATTACTTTTATTATCATCAATATAACATAATTATTACCCATATTATGCAGTTATTATCGATAGAACTGTAATAAATATACTTATTACTTTTATTATTATCAATATAAAATGCACTATTTGCCATATTTTACTATTATTATCGCTAGAACTATAATAATTATACTTATTACTCCCGATATTATCAATATAACATGCATTATTACCCACATAATGCAGTTATTATCGCTAGAACTGTAATAATTATACTTATTGCTTATATTATTATCAATATAACATGCATTATTACCCATACAATGCAGTTATTATCGCTAGAACTGTAATAATTGTACTCATTACTTATATTATTAGCAATATAACGTGCATTATTACTCATATTATGCAGTTATTATCGCTAGAACTGTAATAATTATACTTATTACTTTTATCATTATCAATATAACATACATTATTACCCATATAATGGAGGTATTATCGCTAGAACTGTAATAATTATACTTATTACTTATACTATTAGCAATATAACGTGCATTATTACCCATATAAAGAAGTTATTATCGCCAGAACTGTAATAATTATACTTATTACTTATATTATTCTCAATATAACATGCATTATTACCCATATAATGCAGTTATTATCGCTAGAACTGCAATAATTGTACTCATTACTTATATTATTAGCAATATAACGTGCATTATTACCCATATTATGCAGTTATTATCGCTAGAACTGTAATAATTATACTTATTACTCCCGATATTATCAATATAACATGCATTATTACCCATATAATGCAGTTATTATCGCTAGAACTGTAATAATTATACTTATTGCTTATATTATTATCAATATAACATGCATTATTACCCATATAATGCAGTTATTATCGCTAGAACTGTAATAATTGTACTCATTACTTATATTATTAGCAATATAACGTGCATTATTACCCATATTATGCAGTTATTATCGCTAGAACTGTAATAATTATACTTATTACTTATATCATTATCAATATAACATACATTATTACCCATATAATGGAGGTATTATCGCTAGAACTGTAATAATTATACTTATTACTTATACTATTAGCAATATAACGTGCATTATTACCCATATAAAGAAGTTATTATCGCCAGAACTGTAATAATTATACTTATTACTTATATTATTCTCAATATAAAATGCATTATTACCCATATAATGGAGGTATTATTGCTAGAACTGTAATAATTATACTTATTACTTATACAATTAGCAATATAACGTGCATTGTTACCCATATAATGCAGTTATTATCGCTAGAACTGTAATAATTATACTTATTACGTATATTGTTAGCAATATAACGTGCATTATTACCCATATAATGCAGTTATTATCGCTAGAACTGTAATAATTCTACTTATTACTTATATTATTCTCAATATAACATGCATTATTACCCATATAATAGAGGTATTATCGCTAGAACTGTAATAAATATACGTATTACTTTTATTATCATCAATATAACATAATTATTACCCATATTATGCAGTTATTATCGATAGAACTGTAATAAATATACTTATTACTTTTATTATTATCAATATAAAATGCACTATTTGCCATATTTTACTATTATTATCGCTAGAACTATAATAATTATACTTATTACTCCCGATATTATCAATATAACATGCATTATTACCCACATAATGCAGTTATTATCGCTAGAACTGTAATAATTATACTTATTGCTTATATTATTATCAATATAACATGCATTATTACCCATATAATGCAGTTATTATCGCTAGAACTGTAATAATTGTACTCATTAGTTATATTATTAGCAATATAACGTGCATTATTACCCATATTATGCAGTTATTATCGCTAGAACTGTAATAATTATACTTATTACTTATATCATTATCAATATAACATACATTATTACCCATATAATGGAGGTATTATCGCTAGAACTGTAATAATTATACTTATTACTTATACTATTAGCAATATAACGTGCATTATTACCCATATAAAGAAGTTATTATCGCCAGAACTGTAATAATTATACTTATTACTTATATTATTCTCAATATAACATGCATTATTACCCATATAATGCAGTTATTATCGCTAGAACTGCAATAATTGTACTCATTACTTATATTATTAGCAATATAACGTGCATTATTACCCATATTATGCAGTTATTATCGCTAGAACTGTAATAATTATACTTATTACTCCCGATATTATCAATATAACATGCATTATTACCCATATAATGCAGTTATTATCGCTAGAACTGTAATAATTATACTTATTGCTTATATTATTATCAATATAACATGCATTATTACCCATATAATGCAGTTATTATCGCTAGAACTGTAATAATTGTACTCATTACTTATATTATTAGCAATATAACGTGCATTATTACCCATATTATGCAGTTATTATCGCTAGAACTGTAATAATTATACTTATTACTTATATCATTATCAATATAACATACATTATTACCCATATAATGGAGGTATTATCGCTAGAACTGTAATAATTATACTTATTACTTATACTATTAGCAATATAACGTGCATTATTACCCATATAAAGAAGTTATTATCGCCAGAACTGTAATAATTATACTTATTACTTATATTATTCGCAATATAACATGCATTATTACCCATATAATGCAGTTATTATCGCTAGAACTGCAATAATTGTACTCATTACTTATACTATTAGCAATATAACGTGCATTATTACCCATATAAAGAAGTTATTATCGCCAGAACTGTAATAATTATACTTATTACTTATATTATTCTCAATATAACATGCATTATTACCCATATTATGCAGTTATTATCGCTAGAACTGTAATAATTATACTTATTACTTATATCATTATCAATATAACATGCATTATTACCCATATAAAGGAGGTATTATCGCTAGAACTGTAATAATTATACTTATTACTTATATTATTATCAATATAACATGCATTATTACCCATATAATGGAGGTATTATTGCTAGAACTGTAATAATTATACTTATTACTTATACAATTAGCAATATAACGTGCATTGTTACCCATATAATGCAGTTATTATCGCTAGAACTGTAATAATTATACTTATTACGTATATTGTTAGCAATATAACGTGCATTATTACCCATATAATGCAGTTATTATCGCTAGAACTGTAATAATTCTACTTATTACTTATATTATTCTCAATATAACATGCATTATTACCCATATAATAGAGGTATTATCGCTAGAACTGTAATAAATATACGTATTACTTTTATTATCATCAATATAACATAATTATTACCCATATTATGCAGTTATTATCGATAGAATTGTAATAAATATTCTTATTACTTTTATTATTATCAATATAAAATGCACTATTTGCCATATTTTACTATTATTATCGCTAGAACTATAATAATTATACTTATTACTCCCGATATTATCAATATAACATGCATTATTACCCACATAATGCAGTTATTATCGCTAGAACTGTAATAATTATACTTATTGCTATTATTATTATCAATATAACATGCATTATTACCCATATAATGCAGTTATTATCGCTAGAACTGTAATAATTGTACTCAATACTTATATTGTTAGCAATATAACGTGCATTATTACCCATATTATGCAGTTATTATCGCTAGAACTGTAATAATTATACTTATTACTTATACTATTAGCAATATAACGTGCATTATTACCCATATAAAGAAGTTATTATCGCCAGAACTGTAATAATTATACTTATTACTTATATTATTCTCAATATAACATGCATTATTACCCATATAATGGAGGTATTATTGCTAGAACTGTAATAATTATACTTATTACTTATATTATTATCAATATACCATGCATTATTACCCATATTATGCAGTTATTATCGGTAGGACTGTAATAAATATACTAATTACTTTTATTATTATCAATACAACATGCACTACTTGCCATATTTTACTATTATTATCGCTAGAACTATAATAATTATACTTATTACTCCCGATATTATCAATATAACATGCATTATTACCCATATAATGCAGTTATTATCGCTAGAACTGTAATAATTATACTTATTGCTTATATTATTATCAATATAACATGCATTATTACCCATATAATGCAGTTATTATCGCTACAACTGTAATAATTGTACTCATTACTAATATTATTAGCAATATAACGTGCATTATTACCCATATTATGCAGTTATTATCGCTAGAACTGTAATAATTATACTTATTACTTATATCATTATCAATATAACATGCATTATTACCCATATAAAGGAGGTATTATCGCTAGAACTGTAATAATTATACTTATTACTTATATTATTATCAATATAACATGCATTATTACCCATATAATGGAGGTATTATTGCTAGAACTGTAATAATTATACTTATTACTTACACTATTAGCAATATAACGTGCATTGTTACCCATATAATGCAGTTATTATCGCTAGAACTGTAATAATTATACTTATTACGTATATTGTTAGCAATATAACGTGCATTATTACCCATATTATGCAGTTATTATCGCTAGAACTGTAATAATTATACTTATTACTTTTATCATTATCAATATAACATACATTATTACCCATATAATGGAGGTATTATCGCTAGAACTGTAATAATTATACTTATTACTTATACTATTAGCAATATAACGTGCATTATTACCCATATAAAGAAGTTATTATCGCCAGAACTGTAATAATTATACTTATTACTTATATTATTCTCAATATAACATGCATTATTACCCATATAATGCAGTTATTATCGCTAGAACTGCAATAATTGTACTCATTACTTATATTATTAGCAATATAACGTGCATTATTACCCATATTATGCAGTTATTATCGCTAGAACTGTAATAATTATACTTATTACTTATATCATTATCAATATAACATACATTATTACCCATATAATGGAGGTATTATCGCTAGAACTGTAATAATTATACTTATTACTTATATCATTATCAATATAACATACATTATTACCCATATAATGGAGGTATTATCGCTAGAACTGTAATAATTATACTTATTACTTATACTATTAGCAATATAACGTGCATTATTACCCATATAAAGAAGTTATTATCGCCAGAACTGTAATAATTATACTTATTACTTATATTATTCTCAATATAACATGCATTATTACCCATATAATGGAGGTATTATTGCTAGAACTGTAATAATTATACTTATTACTTATATTATTATCAATATACCATGCATTATTACCCATATTATGCAGTTATTATCGGTAGGACTGTAATAAATATACTAATTACTTTTATTATTATCAATATAACATGCACTATTTGCCATATTTTACTATTATTATCGCTAGAACTATAATAATTATACTTATTACTCCCGATATTATCAATATAACATGCATTATTACCCATATAATGCAGTTATTATCGCTAGAACTGTAATAATTATACTTATTGCTTATATTATTATCAATATAACATGCATTATTACCCATATAATGCAGTTATTATCGCTACAACTGTAATAATTGTACTCATTACTAATATTATTAGCAATATAACGTGCATTATTACCCATATTATGCAGTTATTATCGCTAGAACTGTAATAATTATACTTATTACTTATATCATTATCAATATAACATGCATTATTACCCATATAAAGGAGGTATTATCGCTAGAACTGTAATAATTATACTTATTACTTATATTATTATCAATATAACATGCATTATTACCCATATAATGGAGGTATTATTGCTAGAACTGTAATAATTATACTTATTACTTACACTATTAGCAATATAACGTGCATTGTTACCCATATAATGCAGTTATTATCGCTAGAACTGTAATAATTATACTTATTACGTATATTGTTAGCAATATAACGTGCATTATTACCCATATAATGCAGTTATTATCGCTAGAATTGTAATAATTCTACTTATTACTTATATTATTCTCAATATAACATGCATTATTACCCATATAATAGAGGTATTATCGCTAGAACTGTAATAATTATACTTATTACTTATATTATTATCAATATAACATGCCTTATTACCCATATTATGCAGTTATTATCGCTAGAACTGTAATAATTATACTTATTACTTATATCATTATCAATATAACATGCATTATTACCCATATAATGGAGGTACTATCGATAGGACTGTAATAATTATACTTATTACTTATATTATTAGCATTATAACGTGCATTATTACCCGTATTATGCAGTTATTATCGCTAGAACTGTAATAATTATACTTATTACTTATATCATTATCAATATAACATACATTATTACCCATATAATGGAGGTATTATCGCTAGAACTGTAATAATTATACTTATTACTTATACTATTAGCAATATGACGTGCATTATTACCCATATAAAGAAGTTATTATCGCCAGAACTGTAATAATTATACTTATTACTTATATTATTCTCAATATAACATGCATTATTACCCATATAATGGAGGTATTATTGCTAGAACTGTAGTAATTATACTTATTACTTATATTATTATCAATATACCATGCATTATTACCCATATTATGCAGTTATTATCGGTAGGACTGTAATAAATATACTTATTACTTTTATTATTATCAATATAACATGCACTATTTGCCATATTTTACTATTATTATCGCTAGAACTATAATAATTATACTTATTACTCCCGATATTATCAATATAACATGCATTATTACCCATATAATGCAGTTATTATCGCTAGAACTGTAATAATTATACTTATTGCTTATACTATTATCAATATAACATGCATTATTACCCATATAATGCAGTTATTATCGCTACAACTGTAATAATTGTACTCATTACTAATATTATTAGCAATATAACGTGCATTATTACCCATATTATGCAGTTATTATCGCTAGAACTGTAATAACTATACTTATTACTTATATCATTATCAATATAACATGCATTATTACCCATATAAAGGAGGTATTATCGCTAGAACTGTAATAATTGTACCCATTACTTATATTATCAGCAATATAACGTGCATTATTACCCATATTATGCAGTTATTATCGCTAGAACTGTAATAATTATACTTATTACTTATATCATTATCAATATAACATGCCTTATTACCCATATAAAGGAGGTATTATCGCTAGAACTGTAATAATTATACTTATTACTTATATTGTTATCAATATAACATACATTATTACCCATATAATGGAGGTATTATTGCTAGAACTGTAATAATTATACTTATTACTTATACTATTAGCAATATAACGTGCATTGTTACCCATATAATGCAGTTATTATCGCCAGAACTGTAATAATTATACTTATTACTTATATTATTCTCAATATAACATGCATTATTACCCATTATATGCAGTTATTATCGCTAGAACTATAATAAATATACCTATTACTCCCAATATTATCAATATAACATGCATTTTTACCCATATAATGCAGTTATTATCGCTAGAACTGTAATAATTGTACCCATTACTTATATTATTAGCAATATAACGTGCATTATTACCCATATTATGCAGTTATTATCGCTAGAACTGTAATAATTATACTTATTACTTATATCATTATCAATATAACATGCATTATTACCCATATAAAGGAGGTATTATCGCTAGAACTGTAATAATTATACTTATTACTTATATTATTATCAATATAACATGCATTATTACCCATATAATGGAGGTATTATTGCTAGAACTGTAATAATTATACTTATTACTTATACAATTAGCAATATAACGTGCATTGTTACCCATATAATGCAGTTATTATCGCTAGAACTGTAATAATTATACTTATTACTTATATTGTTATCAATATAACATACATTATTACCCATATAATGGAGGTATTATTGCTAGAACTGTAATAATTATACTTATTACTTATACTATTAGCAATATAACGTGCATTGTTACCCATATAATGCAGTTATTATCGCCAGAACTGTAATAATTATACTTATTACTTATATTATTCTCAATATAACATGCATTATTACCCATTATATGCAGTTATTATCGCTAGAACTATAATAAATATACCTATTACTCCCAATATTATCAATATAACATGCATTTTTACCCATATAATGCAGTTATTATCGCTAGAACTGTAATAATTGTACCCATTACTTATATTATTAGCAATATAACGTGCATTATTACCCATATTATGCAGTTATTATCGCTAGAACTGTAATAATTATACTTATTACTTATATCATTATCAATATAACATGCATTATTACCCATATAAAGGAGGTATTATCGCTAGAACTGTAATAATTATACTTATTACTTATATTATTATCAATATAACATGCATTATTACCCATATAATGGAGGTATTATTGCTAGAACTGTAATAATTATACTTATTACTTATACAATTAGCAATATAACGTGCATTGTTACCCATATAATGCAGTTATTATCGCTAGAACTGTAATAATTATACTTATTACGTATATTGTTAGCAATATAACGTGCATTATTACCCATATAATGCAGTTATTATCGCTAGAACTGTAATAATTCTACTGATTACTTATATTATTCTCAATATAACATGCATTATTACCCATATAGTAGAGGTATTATCGCTAGAACTGTAATAAATATACGTATTACTTTTATTATCATCAATATAACATAATTATTACCCATATTAATCAGTTATTATCGATAGAACTGTAATAAATATACTTATTACTTTTATTATTATCAATATAAAATGCACTATTTGCCATATTTTACTATTATTATCGCTAGAACTATAATAATTATACTTATTACTCCCGATATTATCAATATAGCATGCATTATTACCCATATAATGCAGTTATTATCGCTAGAACTGTAATAATTATACTTATTGCTTATATTATTATCAATATAACATGCATTATTACCCATATAATGCAGTTATTATCGCTAGAACTGTCTTAATTGTACTCATTACTTATATTATTAGCAATATAACGTGCATTATTACCCATATTATGCAGTTATTATCGCTAGAACTGTAATAATTATACTTATTACTTATATCATTATCAATATAACATACATTATTACCCATATAATGGAGGTATTATCGCTAGAACTGTAATAATTATACTTATTACTTATACTATTAGCAATATAACGTGCATTATTACCCATATAAAGAAGTTATTATCGCCAGAACTGTAATAATTATACTTATTACTTATATTATTCTCAATATAACATGCATTATTACCCATATAATGGAGGTATTATTGCTAGAACTGTAATAATTATACTTATTACTTATATTATTATCAATATAACATGCATTATTACCCATATTATGCAGTTATTATCGCTAGAACTATAATAAATATACGTATTACTTTTATTATCATCAATATAACATGCATTATTACCCATATTATGCAGTTATTATCGTTAGAACTGTAATAATTATACTTATTACTTATATCATTATCAATATAACATGCATTATTACCCATATAATGGAGGTATTATCGATAGAACTGTAATAATTATACTTATTACTTATACTATTAGCAATATAACGTGCATTATTACCCATATAATGCAGTTATTATCGCCAGAACTGTAATAATTATACTTATCACTTATATTATTCTCAATATAACATGCATTATTACCCATATTATGCAGTTATTATCGCTAGAACTATAATAAATATACGTATTACTTTTATTATTATCAATATAACATGCATTATTACCCATATAATGGAGGTATTATTGCTAGAACTGTAATAATTATACTTATTACTTACATTATTATCAACATAACATGCATTATTACCCATATAATGCAGTTATTATCGCCAGAACTGTAATAATTATACTTATTACTTATATTATTCTCAATATAACATGCATTATTACCCATATAATGGAGGTATTATTGCTAGAACTGTAATAATTATACTTATTACTTATATTATTATCAATATAACATGCATTATTACCCATATTATGCAGTTATTATCGCTAGAACTATAATAAATATACGTATTACTTTTATTATCATCAATATAACATGCATTATTACCCATATTATGCAGTTATTATCGTTAGAACTGTAATAATTATACTTATTACTTATATCATTATCAATATAACATGCATTATTACCCATATAATGGAGGTATTATCGATAGAACTGTAATAATTATACTTATTACTTATACTATTAGCAATATAACGTGCATTATTACCCATATAATGCAGTTATTATCGCCAGAACTGTAATAATTATACTTATCACTTATATTATTCTCAATATAACATGCATTATTACCCATATTATGCAGTTATTATCGCTAGAACTATAATAAATATACGTATTACTTTTATTATTATCAATATAACATGCATTATTACCCATATAATGGAGGTATTATTGCTAGAACTGTAATAATTATACTTATTACTTACATTATTATCAACATAACATGCATTATTACCCATATTATGCAGTTATTATCGCCAGAACTATAATAAATACACTTATTACTCCCAATATTATCAATGTAACATGCATTATTACCCATATAATGCAGTTATTATCGCTAGAACTGTAATAATTATACTTATTACTTATATTATTAGCAATATGACGTGCATTATTACCCATATAATGCAGTTATTATCGCTAGAACTGTAATAATTGTACTCATTACTTATATTATTAGCAATATAACGTGCATTATTACCCATATTATGCAGTTATTATCGCTAGAACTGTAATAATTATACTCATTACTTATATTGTTAGCAATATAACGTGCATTATTACCCATATAATGCAGTTATTATCGCCAGAACTGTAATAATTATACTTACTACTTATATTATTCTCAATATAACATGCATTATTACCCATATTATGCAGTTATTATCGCTAGAACTGTAATAATTATACTTATTACTTATATCATTATCAATATAACATGCATTATTACCCATATAATGCAGTTATTACCGCTAGAACTGTAATAATTATACTTATTGCTTATATTATTATCAATATAACATGCATTATTACCCATATAATGCAGTTATTATCGCTAGAACTGTAATAATTGTACTCATTACTTATATTATTAGCAATATAACGTGCATTATTACCCATATTATGCAGTTATTATCGCTAGAACTGTAATAATTATACTTATTACTTATATCATTATCAATATAACATGCATTATTACCCATATAAAGGAGGTATTATCGCTAGAACTGTAATAATTATACTTATTACTTATATTATTATCAATATAACATGCATTATTACCCATATAATGGAGGTATTATTGCTAGAACTGTAATAATTATACTTATTACTTATACAATTAGCAATATAACGTGCATTGTTACCCATATAATGCAGTTATTATCGCTAGAACTGTAATAGTTATACTTATTACGTGTATTGTTAGCAATATAACGTGCATTATTACCCATATAATGGAGGTATTATTGCTAGAACTGTAATAATTATACTTATTACTTATACAATTAGCAATATAACGTGCATTGTTACCCATATAATGCAGTTATTATCGCTAGAACTGTAATAATTATACTTATTACGTGTATTGTTAGCAATATAACGTGCATTATTACCCATATAATGCAGTTATTATCGCTAGAACTGTAATAATTGTACTCATTACTTATATTATTAGCAATATAACGTGCATTATTACCCATATTATGCAGTTATTATCGCTAGAACTGTAATAATTATACTCATTACTTATATTGTTAGCAATATAACGTGCATTATTACCCATATTATGCAGTTATTATCGCCAGAACTGTAATAATTATACTTATTACTTATATTATTCTCAATATAACATGCATTATTACCCATATTATGCAGTTATTATCGCTACAACTGTAATAATTATACTTATTACTTATATCATTATCAATATAATATGCATTATTACCCACATAATGGAGGTATTATCGCTAGAACTGTAATAATTATACTTATTACTTATACTATTAGCAATATAACGTGCATTATTACCCATATAATGCAGTTATTATCGCCAGAATTGTAATAATTATACTTATCACTTATATTATTCTCAATATAACATGCATTATTACCCATATTATGCAGTTATTATCGCTAGAACTATAATAAATATACGTATTACTTTTATTATTATCAATATAACATGCACTATTTGCGATATTTTACTATTATTATCGCTAGAACTATAATAATTATACTTATTACTCCCGATATTATCAATATAACATGCATTATTACCCATATAATGCAGTTATTATCGCTAGAACTGTAATAATTGTACTCATTACTTATATTATTAGCAATATAACGTGCATTATTACCCATATTATGCAGTTATTATCGTTAGAACTGTAATAATTATACTTATTACTTATATCATTATCATTATAACATGCATTATTACCCATATAATGGAGGTATTATCGATAGAACTGTAATAATTATACTTATTACTTATACTATTAGCAATATAACGTGCATTATTACCCATATAATGCAGTTATTATCGCCAGAACTGTAATAATTATACTTATCACTTATATTTTTCTCAATATAACATGCATTATTACCCATATTATGCAGTTATTATCGCTAGAACTATAATAAATATACGTATTACTTTTATTATTATCAATATAACATGCACTATTTGCCATATTTTACTATTATTATCGCTAGAACTATAATAATTATACTTATTACTCCCGATATTATCAATATAACATGCATTATTACCCATATAATGCAGTTATTATCGCTAGAACTGTAATAATTGTACTCATTACTTATATTATTAGCAATATAACGTGCATTATTACCCATATTATGCAGTTATTATCGCTAGAACTGTAATAATTATACTTATTACTTATATCATTATCAATATAACATACATTATTACCCATATAATGGAGGTATTATCGCTAGAACTGTAATAATTATACTTATTACTTATATCATTATCAATATAACATACATTATTACCCATATAATGGAGGTATTATCGCTAGAACTGTAATAATTATACTTATTACTTATACTATTAGCAATATGACGTGCATTATTACCCATATAAAGAAGTTATTATCGCCAGAACTGTAATAATTATACTTATTACTTATATTATTCTCAATATAACATGCATTATTACCCATATAATGGAGGTATTATTGCTAGAACTGTAGTAATTATACTTATTACTTATATTATTATCAATATACCATGCATTATTACCCATATTATGCAGTTATTATCGCTAGAACTATAATAAATATACGTATTACTTTTATTATTATCAATATAACATGCACTATTTGCCATATTTTACTATTATTATCGCTAGAACTATAATAATTATACTTATTACTCCCGATATTATCAATATAACATGCATTATTACCCATATAATGCAGTTATTATCGCTAGAACTGTAATAATTGTACTCATTACTTATATTATTAGCAATATAACGTGCATTATTACCCATATTATGCAGTCATTATCGTTAGAACTGTAATAATTATACTTATTACTTATATCATTATCATTATAACATGCATTATTACCCATATAATGGAGGTATTATCGATAGAACTGTAATAATTATACTTATTACTTATACTATTAGCAATATAACGTGCATTATTACCCATATAATGCAGTTATTATCGCCAGAACTGTAATAATTATACTTATCACTTATATTATTCTCAATATAACATGCATTATTACCCATATTATGCAGTTATTATCGCTAGAACTATAATAAATATACGTATTACTTTTATTATTATCAATATAACATGCACTATTTGCCATATTTTACTATTATTATCGCTAGAACTATAATAATTATACTTATTACTCCCGATATTATCAATATAACATGCATTATTACCCATATAATGCAGTTATTACCGCTAGAACTGTAATAATTATACTTATTGCTTATATTATTATCAATATAACATGCATTATTACCCATATAATGCAGTTATTATCGCTAGAACTGTAATAATTGTACTCATTACTTATATTATTAGCAATATAACGTGCATTATTACCCATATTATGCAGTTATTATCGCTAGAACTGTAATAATTATACTTATTACTTATATCATTATCAATATAACATGCATTATTACCCATATAAAGGAGGTATTATCGCTAGAACTGTAATAATTATACTTATTACTTATATTATTATCAATATAACATGCATTATTACCCATATAATGGAGGTATTATTGCTAGAACTGTAATAATTATACTTATTACTTATACAATTAGCAATATAACGTGCATTGTTACCCATATAATGCAGTTATTATCGCTAGAACTGTAATAATTATACTTATTACGTGTATTGTTAGCAATATAACGTGCATTATTACCCATATAATGCAGTTATTATCGCTAGAACTGTTATAATTATACTTATTACTTATATCATTATCAATATAACATGCATTATTACCCATATAAAGGAGGTATTATCGCTAGAACTGTAATAATTATACTTATTACTTATATTATTATCAATATAACATGCATTATTACCCATATAATGGAGGTATTATTGCTAGAACTGTAATAATTATACTTATTACTTATACAGTTAGCAATATAACGTGCATTGTTACCCATATAATGCAGTTATTATCGCTAGAACTGTATTAATTATACTTATTACGTGTATTGTTAGCAATATAACGTGCATTATTACCCATATAATGCAGTTATTATCGCTAGAACTGTAATAATTGTACTCATTACTTATATTATTAGCAATATAACGTGCATTATTACCCATATTATGCAGTTATTATCGCCAGAACTGTAATAATTATACTTATTACTTATATTATTCTCAATATAACATGCATTATTACCCATATTATGCAGTTATTATCGCTAGAACTGTAATAATTATACTTATTACTTATATCATTATCAATATAATATGCATTATTACCCACATAATGGAGGTATTATCGCTAGAACTGTAATAATTATACTTATTACTTATACTATTAGCAATATAACGTGCATTATTACCCATATAATGCAGTTATTATCGCCAGAATTGTAATAATTATACTTATCACTTATATTATTCTCAATATAACATGCATTATTACCCATATTATGCAGTTATTATCGCTAGAACTATAATAAATATACGTATTACTTTTATTATTATCAATATAACATGCACTATTTGCCATATTTTACTATTATTATCGCTAGAACTATAATAATTATACTTATTACTCCCGATATTATCAATATAACATGCATTATTACCCATATAATGCAGTTATTATCGCTAGAACTGTAATAATTGTACTCATTACTTATATTATTAGCAATATAACGTGCATTATTACCCATATTATGCAGTTATTATCGTTAGAACTGTAATAATTATACTTATTACTTATATCATTATCATTATAACATGCATTATTACCCATATAATGGAGGTATTATCGATAGAACTGTAATAATTATACTTATTACTTATACTATTAGCAATATAACGTGCATTATTACCCATATAATGCAGTTATTATCGCCAGAACTGTAATAATTATACTTATCACTTATATTATTCTCAATATAACATGCATTATTACCCATATTATGCAGTTATTATCGCTAGAACTATAATAAATATACGTATTACTTTTATTATTATCAATATAACATGCACTATTTGCCATATTTTACTATTATTATCGCTAGAACTATAATAATTATACTTATTACTCCCGATATTATCAATATAACATGCATTATTACCCATATAATGCAGTTATTATCGCTAGAACTGTAATAATTGTACTCATTACTTATATTATTAGCAATATAACGTGCATTATTACCCATATTATGCAGTTATTATCGCTAGAACTGTAATAATTATACTTATTACGTATATTGTTAGCAATATAACGTGCATTATTACTCATATAATGCAGTTATTATCGCTAGAACTGTAATAATTATACTTATCACTTATATTATTCTCAATATAACATGCATTATTACCCATATTATGCAGTTATTATCGCTAGAACTATAATAAATATACGTATTACTTTTATTATTATCAATATAACATGCACTATTTGCCATATTTTACTATTATTATCGCTAGAACTATAATAATTATACTTATTACTCCCGATATTATCAATATAACATGCATTATTACCCATATAATGCAGTTATTATCGCTAGAACTGTAATAATTGTACTCATTACTTATATTATTAGCAATATAACGTGCATTATTACCCATATTATGCAGTTATTATCGTTAGAACTGTAATAATTATACTTATTACTTATATCATTATCATTATAACATGCATTATTACCCATATAATGGAGGTATTATCGATAGAACTGTAATAATTATACTTATTACTTATACTATTAGCAATATAACGTGCATTATTACCCATATAATGCAGTTATTATCGCCAGAACTGTAATAATTATACTTATCACTTATATTATTCTCAATATAACATGCATTATTACCCATATTATGCAGTTATTATCGCTAGAACTATAATAAATATACGTATTACTTTTATTATTATCAATATAACATGCACTATTTGCCATATTTTACTATTATTATCGCTAGAACTATAATAATTATACTTATTACTCCCGATATTATCAATATAACATGCATTATTACCCATATAATGCAGTTATTATCGCTAGAACTGTAATAATTGTACTCATTACTTATATTATTAGCAATATAACGTGCATTATTACCCATATTATGCAGTTATTATCGCTAGAACTGTAATAATTATACTTATTACTTATATCATTATCAATATAACATACATTATTACCCATATAATGGAGGTATTATCGCTAGAACTGTAATAATTATACTTATTACTTATATCATTATCAATATAACATACATTATTACCCATATAATGGAGGTATTATCGCTAGAACTGTAATAATTATACTTATTACTTATACTATTAGCAATATGACGTGCATTATTACCCATATAAAGAAGTTATTATCGCCAGAACTGTAATAATTATACTTATTACTTATATTATTCTCAATATAACATGCATTATTACCCATATAATGGAGGTATTATTGCTAGAACTGTAGTAATTATACTTATTACTTATATTATTATCAATATACCATGCATTATTACCCATATTATGCAGTTATTATCGGTAGGACTGTAATAAATATACTTATTACTTTTATTATTATCAATATAACATGCACTATTTGCCATATTTTACTATTATTATCGCTAGAACTATAATAATTATACTTATTACTCCCGATATTATCAATATAACATGCATTATTACCCATATAATGGAGGTATTATCGCTAGAACTGTAATAATTATACTTATTACTTATACTATTAGCAATATAACGTGCATTATTACCCATATAAAGAAGTTATTATCGCCAGAACTGTAATAATTATACTTATTACTTATATTATTCTCAATATAACATGCATTATTACCCATATAATGGAGGTATTATTGCTAGAACTGTAATAATTATACTTATTACTTATATTATTATCAATATAACATGCATTATTACCCATATTATGCAGTTATTATCGCTAGAACTATAATAAATATACGTATTACTTTTATTATCATCAATATAACATGCATTATTACCCATATTATGCAGTTATTATCGGTAGGACTGTAATAAATATACTTATTACTTTTATTATTATCAATATAACATGCACTATTTGCCATATTTTACTATTATTATCGCTAGAACTATAATAATTATACTTATTACTCCCGATATTATCAATATAACATGCATTATTACCCATATAATGCAGTTATTACCGCTAGAACTGTAATAATTATACTTATTGCTTATATTATTATCGATATAACATGCATTATTACCCATATAATGCAGTTATTATCGCTAGAACTGTAATAATTGTACTCATTACTTATATTATTAGCAATATAACGTGCATTATTACCCATATTATGCAGTTATTATCGCTAGAACTGTAATAATTATACTTATTACTTATATCATTATCAATATAACATGCATTATTACCCATATAAAGGAGGTATTATCGCTAGAACTGTAATAATTATACTTATTACTTATATTATTATCAATATAACATGCATTATTACCCATATAATGGAGGTATTATTGCTAGAACTGTAATAATTATACTTATTACTTATACAATTAGCAATATAACGTGCATTGTTACCCATATAATGCAGTTATTATCGCTAGAACTGTAATAATTATACTTATTACGTGTATTGTTAGCAATATAACGTGCATTATTACCCATATAATGCAGTTATTATCGCTAGAACTGTAATAATTATACTTATTACTTATATCATTATCAATATAACATGCATTATTACCCATATAAAGGAGGTATTATCGCTAGAACTGTAATAATTATACTTATTACTTATATTATTATCAATATAACATGCATTATTACCCATATAATGGAGGTATTATTGCTAGAACTGTAATAATTATACTTATTACTTATACAATTAGCAATATAACGTGCATTGTTACCCATATAATGCAGTTATTATCGCTAGAACTGTAATAATTATACTTATTACGTGTATTGTTAGCAATATAACGTGCATTATTACCCATATTATGCAGTTATTATCGCCAGAACTGTAATAATTATACTTATTACTTATATTATTCTCAATATAACATGCATTATTACCCATATTATACAGTTATTATCGCTAGAACTGTAATAATTATACTTATTACTTATATCATTATCAATATAATATGCATTATTACCCACATAATGGAGGTATTATCGCTAGAACTGTAATAATTATTCTTATTACTTATACTATTAGCAATATAACGTGCATTATTACCCATATAATGCAGTTATTATCGCCAGAATTGTAATAATTATACTTATCACTTATATTATTCTCAATATAACATGCATTATTACCCATATTATGCAGTTATTATCGCTAGAACTATAATAAATATACGTATTACTTTTATTATTATCAATATAACATGCACTATTTGCCATATTTTACTATTATTATCGCTAGAACTATAATAATTATACTTATTACTCCCGATATTATCAATATAACATGCATTGTTACCCATATAATGCAGTTATTATCGCTAGAACTGTAATAATTGTACTCATTACTTATATTATTAGCAATATAACGTGCATTATTACCCATATTATGCAGTTATTATCGTTAGAACTGTAATAATTATACTTATTACTTATATCATTATCATTATAACATGCATTATTACCCATATAATGGAGGTATTATCGATAGAACTGTAATAATTATACTTATTACTTATACTATTAGCAATATAACGTGCATTATTACCCATATAATGCAGTTATTATCGCCAGAACTGTAATAATTATACTTATCACTTATATTATTCTCAATATAACATGCATTATTACCCATATTATGCAGTTATTATCGCTAGAACTATAATAAATATACGTATTACTTTTATTATTATCAATATAACATGCACTATTTGCCATATTTTACTATTATTATCGCTAGAACTATAATAATTATACTTATTACTCCCGATATTATCAATATAACATGCATTATTACCCATATAATGCAGTTATTATCGCTAGAACTGTAATAATTGTACTCATTACTTATATTATTAGCAATATAACGTGCATTATTACCCATATTATGCAGTTATTATCGCTAGAACTGTAATAATTATACTTATTACGTATATTGTTAGCAATATAACGTGCATTATTACTCATATAATGCAGTTATTATCGCTAGAACTGTAATAATTCTACTTATTACTTATATTATTATCAATATAACATGCAATATTACCCATATTATGCAGTTATTATCGATAGAACTGTAATAAATATACTTATTTCTTTTATTATTCTCCTTATAACATGCACTATTTGCCATATTTTACTATTATTATCGCTAGAACTATAATAATTATACTTATTACTTATATCATTATCAATATAACATGCATTATTACCCATATAAAGGAGGTATTATCGCTAGAACTGTAATAATTATACTTATTACTTATATTGTTATCAATATAACATGCATTATTACCCATATAATGGAGGTATTATCGATAGAACTGTAATAATTATACTTATTACTTATACTATTAGCAATATAACGTGCATTATTACCCATATAATGCAGTTATTATCGCCAGAACTGTAATAATTATACTTATCACTTATATTATTCTCAATATAACATGCATTATTACCCATATAATGGAGGTATTATTGCTAGAACTGTAATAATTATACATATTACTTATACTATTAGCAATATAACGTGCATTGTTACCCATATAATGCAGTTATTATCGCTAGAACTGTAATAATTATACTTATTACTTATATTATTCTCAATATAACATGCATTATTACCCATTATATGCAGTTATTATCGCTGGAACTATAATAAATATACCTATTACTCCCAATATTATCAATATAACATGCATTTTTACCCATATAATGCAGTTATTATCGCTAGAACTGTAATAATTGTACTCATTACTTATATTATTAGCAATATAACGTGCATTATTACCCATATTATGCAGTTATTATCGCTAGAACTGTAATAATTATACTTATTACTTATACCATTATCAATATAACATACATTATTACCCATATAATGGAGGTATTATCGCTAGAACTGTAATAATTATACTTATTACTTATACTATTAGCAATATAACGTGCATTATTACCCATATAAAGAAGTTATTATCGCCAGAACTGTAATAATTATACTTATTACTTATATTATTCTCAATATAACATGCATTATTACCCATATAATGCAGTTATTATCGCTAGAACTGTAATAATTGTACTCATTACTTATATTATTAGCAATATAACGTGCATTATTACCCATATTATGCAGTTATTATCGCTAGAACTGTAATAATTATACTTATTACTTATACTATTAGCAATATAACGTGCATTATTACCCATATAAAGAAGTTATTATCGCCAGAACTGTAATAATTATACTTATTACGTGTATTGTTAGCAATATAACGTGCATTATTATCCATATAATGCAGTTATTATCGCTAGAACTGTAATAATTCTACTTATTACTTATATTATTCTCAATGTAACATGCATTATTACCCATATAATAGAGGTATAATCGCTAGAACTGTAATAAATATACGTATTACTTTTATTATCATCAATATAACATAATTATTACCCATATTATGCAGTTATTATCGGTAGGACTGTAATAAATATACTTATTACTTTTATTATTATCAATATAACATGCACTATTTGCCATATTTTACTATTATTATCGCTAGAACTATAATAATTATACTTATTACTCCCGATATTATCAATATAACATGCATTATTACCCATATAATGCAGTTATTACCGCTAGAACTGTAATAATTATACTTATTGCTTATATTATTATCAATATAACATGCATTATTACCCATATAATGCAGTTATTATCGCTAGAACTGTAATAATTGTACTCATTACTTATATTATTAGCAATATAACGTGCATTATTACCCATATTATGCAGTTATTATCGCTAGAACTGTAATAATTATACTTATTACTTATATCATTATCAATATAACATGCATTATTACCCATATAAAGGAGGTATTATCGCTAGAACTGTAATAATTATACTTATTACTTATATTATTATCAATATAACATGCATTATTACCCATATAATGGAGGTATTATTGCTAGAACTGTAATAATTATACTTATTACTTATACAATTAGCAATATAACGTGCATTGTTACCCATATAATGCAGTTATTATCGCTAGAACTATAATAATTATACTTATTACGTGTATTGTTAGCAATATAACGTGCATTATTACCCATATAATGCAGTTATTATCGCTAGAACTGTAATAATTCTACTTATTACTTATATTATTCTCAATGTAACATGCATTATTACCCATATAATAGAGGTATTATCGCTAGAACTGTAATAAATATACGTATTACTTTTATTATCATCAATATAACATGCATTATTACCCATATTATGCAGTTATTATCGGTAGGACTGTAATAAATATACTTATTACTTTTATTATTATCAATATAACATGCACTATTTGCCATATTTTACTATTATTATCGCTAGAACTATAATAATTACACTTATTACTCCCGATATTATCAATATAACATGCATTATTACCCATATAATGCAGTTATTATCGCTAGAACTGTAATAATTATACTTATTACTTATGTTATTATCAATATAACATGCATTATTACCCATATAATGCAGTTATTATGGCTAGAACTGTAATAATTGTACTCATTACTTATATTGTTATCAATATAACATGCATTATTACCCATATAATGCAGTTATTATCGCTAGAACTGTAATAATTGTACTCATTACTTATATTATTAGCAATATAACGTGCATTATTACCCATATTATGCAGTTATTATCGCTAGAACTGTAATAATTATACTTATTACTTATATCATTATCAATATAACATACATTATTACCCATATAATGGAGGTATTATCGCTAGAACTGTAATAATTATACTTATTACTTATACTATTAGCAATATAACGTGCATTATTACCCATATAAAGAAGTTATTATCGCCAGAACTGTAATAATTATACTTATTACTTATATTATTCTCAATATAACATGCATTATTACCCATATAATGCAGTTATTACCGCTAGAACTGTAATAATTATACTTATTACTTATATTATTATCAATATAACATGCATTATTACCCATATAATGGAGGTATTATTGCTAGAACTGTAATAATTATACTTATTACTTATACAATTAGCAATATAACGTGCATTGTTACCCATATAATGCAGTTATTATCGCTAGAACTATAATAATTATACTTATTACGTGTATTGTTAGCAATATAACGTGCATTATTACCCATATAATGCAGTTATTATCGCTAGAACTGTAATAATTCTACTTATTACTTATATTATTCTCAATGTAACATGCATTATTACCCATATAATAGAGGTATTATCGCTAGAACTGTAATAAATATACGTATTACTTTTATTATCATCAATATAACATGCATTATTACCCATATTATGCAGTTATTATCGGTAGGACTGTAATAAATATACTTATTACTTTTATTATTATCAATATAACATGCACTATTTGCCATATTTTACTATTATTATCGCTAGAACTATAATAATTACACTTATTACTCCCGATATTATCAATATAACATGCATTATTACCCATATAATGCAGTTATTATCGCTAGAACTGTAATAATTATACTTATTACTTATGTTATTATCAATATAACATGCATTATTACCCATATAATGCAGTTATTATGGCTAGAACTGTAATAATTGTACTCATTACTTATATTGTTAGCAATATAACGTGCATTATTACCCATATAATGCAGTTATTATCGCTAGAACTGTAATAATTCTACTTATTACTTATATTATTCTCAATATAACATGCATTATTACCCATATAATAGAGGTATTATCGCTAGAACTGTAATAAATATACGTATTACTTTTATTATCATCAATATAACATAATTATTACCCATATTATGCAGTTATTATCGCTAGAACTATAATAAATATACGTATTACTTTTATTATTATCAATATAACATGCACTATTTGCCATATTTTACTATTATTATCGCTAGAACTATAATAATTATACTTATTACTCCCGATATTATCAATATAACATGCATTGTTACCCATATAATGCAGTTATTATCGCTAGAACTGTAATAATTGTACTCATTACTTATATTGTTAGCAATATAACGTGCATTATTACCCATATTATGCAGTTATTATCGTTAGAACTGTAATAATTATACTTATTACTTATATCATTATCAATATAACATGCATTATTACCCATATAATGGAGGTATTATCGATAGAACTGTAATAATTATACTTATTACATATACTATTAGCAATATAACGTGCATTATTACCCATATAATGCAGTTATTATCGCCAGAACTGTAATAATTATACTTATCACTTATATTATTCTCAATATAACATGCATTATTACCCATATTATGCAGTTATTATCGCTAGAACTATAATAAATATACGTATTACTTTTATTATTATCAATATAACATGCATTATTACCCATATAATGGAGGTATTATTGCTAGAACTGTAATAATTATACTTATTACTTACATTATTATCAACATAACATGCATTATTACCCATATTATGCAGTTATTATCGCCAGAACTATAATAAATACACTTATTACTCCCAATATTATCAATGTAACATGCATTATTACCCATATAATGCAGTTATTATCGCTAGAACTGTAATAATTATACTTATTACTTATATTATTAGCAATATAACGTGCATTATTACCCATATAATGCAGTTATTATCGCTAGAACTGTAATAATTGTACTCATTACTTATATTATTAGCAATATAACGTGCATTATTACCCATATAATGCAGTTATTATCGCCAGAACTGTAATAATTATACTTATCACTTATATTATTCTCAATATAACATGCATTATTACCCATATTATGCAGTTATTATCGCTAGAACTATAATAAATATACGTATTACTTTTATTATTATCAATATAACATGCACTATTTGCCATATTTTACTATTATTATCGCTAGAACTATAATAATTATACTTATTACTCCCGATATTATCAATATAACATGCATTATTACCCATATAATGCAGTTATTATCGCTAGAACTGTAATAATTGTACTCATTACTTATATTATTAGCAATATAACGTGCATTATTACCCATATTATGCAGTTATTATCGTTAGAACTGTAATAATTATACTTATTACTTATATCATTATCAATATAACATGCATTATTACCCATATAATGGAGGTATTATCGATAGAACTGTAATAATTATACTTATTACTTATACTATTAGCAATATAACGTGCATTATTACCAATATAATGCAGTTATTATCGCCAGAACTGTAATAATTATACTTATCACTTATATTATACTCAATATAACATGCATTATTACCCATATAATGGAGGTATTATTGCTAGAACTGTAATAATTATACATATTACTTATACTATTAGCAATATAACGTGCATTGTTACCCATATAATGCAGTTATTATCGCTAGAACTGTAATAATTATACTTATTACGTATATTGTTAGCAATATAACGTGCATTATTACTCATATAATGCAGTTATTATCGCTAGAACTGTAATAATTCTACTTATTACTTATATTATTATCAATATAACATGCAATATTACCCATATTATGCAGTTATTATCGATAGAACTGTAATAAATATACTTACTTCTTTTATTATTCTCCTTATAACATGCACTATTTGCCATATTTTACTATTATTATCGCTAGAACTATAATAATTATACTTATTACTCCCGATATTATCAATATAACATGCATTATTACCCATATAATGCAGTTATTATCGCTAGAACTGTAATAATTGTACTCATTACTTATATTATTAGCAATATAACGTGCATTATTACCCATATTATGCAGTTATTATCGATAGAACTGTAATAAGTATACTTATTACTTTTATTATTATCAATATAAAATGCACTATTTGCCATATTTTACTATTATTATCGCTAGAACTATAATAATTATACTTATTACTCCCGATATTATCAATATAACATGCATTATTACCCACATAATGCAGTTATTATCGCTAGAACTGTAATAATTATACTTATTGCTTATATTATTATCAATATAACATGCATTATTACCCATATAATGCAGTTATTATCGCTAGAACTGTAATAATTGTACTCATTACTTATATTATTAGCAATATAACGTGCATTATTACCCATATTATGCAGTTATTATCGCTAGAACTGTAATAATTATACTTATTACTTATATCATTATCAATATAACATACATTATTACCCATATAATGGAGGTATTATCGCTAGAACTGTAATAATTATACTTATTACTTATACTATTAGCAATATAACGTGCATTATTACCCATATAAAGAAGTTATTATCGCCAGAACTGTAATAATTATACTTATTACTTATATTATTCTCAATATAACATGCATTATTACCCATATAATGCAGTTATTATCGCTAGAACTGTAATAATTGTACTCATTACTTATATTATTAGCAATATAACGTGCATTATTACCCATATTATGCAGTTATTATCGCTAGAACTGTAATAATTATACTTATTACTTATATCATTATCAATATAGAGTGATGCCCACTTGGACGCCGACCGCTTGGACGCGTCCCGATTGGACGGTCCCGATACGACTCGTTCCAATTCGAAGCGGTGCCGATTGCACGCGTTCCAATTCTAAGCAGGGCTTATAGAACCTAACCTAACCAAATCTAAACTCTTCGAATTGGGACGCGTCCAATCGGCACCGCTTCGAATTGGAACGCGTCGAATCGGGACCGTCCAAACGGAACGCGTCCAATCGGTCGACGTCCAAGTGGGACACCCCCTCAATATAACATACATTATTACCCATATAATGGAGGTATTATCGCTAGAACTGTAATAATTATACTTATTACTTATACTATTAGCAATATAACGTGCATTATTACCCATATAAAGAAGTTATTATCGCCAGAACTGTAATAATTATACTTATTACTTATATTATTCTCAATATAACATGCATTATTACCCATATAATGGAGGTATTATTGCTAGAACTGTAATAATTATACTTGTTACTTATATTATTATCAATATAACATGCATTATTACCCATATTATGCAGTTATTATCGCTAGAACTATAATAAATATACGTATTACTTTTATTATCATCAATATAACATGCATTATTACCCATATTATGCAGTTATTATCGGTAGGACTGTAATAAATATACTTATTACTTTTATTATTATCAATATAACATGCACTATTTGCCATATTTTACTATTATTATCGCTAGAACTATAATAATTATACTTATTACTCCCGATATTATCAATATAACATGCATTATTACCCATATAATGCAGTTATTACCGCTAGAACTGTAATAATTATACTTATTGCTTATATTATTATCAATATAACATGCATTATTACCCATATAATGCAGTTATTATCGCTAGAACTGTAATAATTGTACTCATTACTTATATTATTATCAATATAACATGCATTATTACCCATATTATGCAGTTATTATCGATAGAACTGTAATAAATATACTTATTACTTTTATTATTATCAATATAAAATGCACTATTTGCCATATTTTACTATTATTATCGCTAGAACTATAATAATTATACTTATTACTCCCGATATTATCAATATAGCATGCATTTTTACCCATATAATGCAGTTATTATCGCTAGAACTGTAATAATTATACTTATTGCTTATATTATTATCAATATAACATGCATTATTACCCATATAATGCAGTTATTATCGCTAGAACTGTAATAATTGTACTCATTACTTATATTATTAGCAATATAACGTGCATTATTACCCATATTATGCAGTTATTATCGCTAGAACTGTAATAATTATACTTATTACTTATATCATTATCAATATAACATACATTATTACCCATATAATGGAGGTATTATTGCTAGAACTGTAATAACTATACTTATTACTTATATTATTATCAATATAACATGCATTATTACCCATATTATGCAGTTATTATCGCTAGAACTATAATAAATATACGTATTACTTTTATTATCATCAATATAACATGCATTATTACCCATATTATGCAGTTATTATCGGTAGGACTGTAATAAATATACTTATTACTTTTATTATTATCAATATAACATGCACTATTTGCCATATTTTACTATTATTATCGCTAGAACTATAATAATTATACTTATTACTCCCGATATTATCAATATAACATGCATTATTACCCATATAATGCAGTTATTATCGCTAGAACTGTAATAATTCTACTTATTACTTATATTATTCTCAATATAACATGCATTATTACCCATATAATAGAGGTATTATCGCTAGAACTGTAATAAATATACGTATTACTTTTATTATCATCAATATAACATAATTATTACCCATATTATGCAGTTATTATCGTTAGAACTGTAATAATTATACTTATTACTTAAATCATTATCAATATAACATGCATTATTACCCATATAATGGAGGTATTATCGATAGAACTGTAATAATTATACTTATTACATATACTATTAGCAATATAACGTGCATTATTACCCATATAATGCAGTTATTATCGCCAGAACTGTAATAATTATACTTATCACTTATATTATTCTCAATATAACATGCATTATTACCCATATTATGCAGTTATTATCGCTAGAACTATAATAAATATACGTATTACTTTTATTATTATCAATATAACATGCATTATTACCCATATAATGGAGGTATTATTGCTAGAACTGTAATAATTATACTTATTACTTACATTATTATCAACATAACATGCATTATTACCCATATTATGCAGTTATTATCGCCAGAACTATAATAAATATACGTATTACTTTTATTATTATCAATATAACATGCACTATTTGCCATATTTTACTATTATTATCGCTAGAACTATAATAATTATACTTATTACTCCCGATATTATCAATATAACATGCATTATTACCCATATAATGCAGTTATTATCGCTAGAACTGTAATAATTGTACTCATTACTTATATTATTAGCAATATAACGTGCATTATTACCCATATTATGCAGTTATTATCGTTAGAACTGTAATAATTATACTTATTACTTATATCATTATCAATATAACATGCATTATTACCCATATAATGGAGGTATTATCGATAGAACTGTAATAATTATACTTATTACTTATACTATTAGCAATATAACGTGCATTGTTACCCATATAATGCAGTTATCATCGCTAGAACTGTAATAATTATACTTATTACGTATATTGTTAGCAATATAACGTGCATTGTTACTCATATAATGCAGTTATTATCGCTAGAACTGTAATAATTCTACTTATTACTTATATTATTATCAATATAACATGCAATATTACCCATATTATGCAGTTATTATCGATAGAACTGTAATAAATATACTTATTTCTTTTATTATTCTCCTTATAACATGCACTATTTGCCATATTTTACTATTATTATCGCTAGAACTATAATAATTATACTTATTACTCCCGATATTATCAATATAACATGCATTATTACCCATATAATGCAGTTATTATCGCTAGAACTGTAATAATTGTACTCATTACTTATATTATTAGCAATATAACATGCATTATTACCCATATAATAGAGGTATTATCGCTAGAACTGTAATAAATATACGTATTACTTTTATTATCATCAATATAACATAATTATTACCCATATTATGCAGTTATTATCGATAGAACTGTAATAAGTATACTTATTACTTTTATTATTATCAATATAAAATGCACTATTTGCCATATTTTACTATTATTATCGCTAGAACTATAATAATTATACTTATTACTCCCGATATTATCAATATAACATGCATTATTACCCACATAATGCAGTTATTATCGCTAGAACTGTAATAATTATACTTATTGCTTATATTATTATCAATATAACATGCATTATTACCCATATAATGCAGTTATTATCGCTAGAACTGTAATAATTGTACTCATTACTTATATTATTAGCAATATAACGTGCATTATTACCCATATTATGCAGTTATTATCGCTAGAACTGTAATAATTATACTTATTACTTATATCATTATCAATATAGAGTGATGCCCACTTGGACGCCGACCGCTTGGACGCGTCCCGATTGGACGGTCCCGATACGACTCGTTCCAATTCGAAGCGGTGCCGATTGGACGCGTTCCAATTCTAAGCAGGGCTTATAGAACCTAACCTAACCAAATCTAAACTCTTCGAATTGGGACGCGTCCAATCGGCACCGCTTCGAATTGGAACGCGTCGAATCGGGACCGTCCAAACGGAACGCGTCCAATCGGTCGACGTCCAAGTGGGACACCCCCTCAATATAACATACATTATTACCCCTATAATGGAGGTATTATCGCTAGAACTGTAATAATTATACTTATTACTTATACTATTAGCAATATAACGTGCATTATTACCCATATAAAGAAGTTATTATCGCCAGAACTGTAATAATTATACTTATTACTTTTATTATTATCAATATAACATGCACTATTTGCCATATTTTACTATTATTATCGCTAGAACTATAATAATTATACTTATTACTCCCGATATTATCAATATAACATGCATTATTACCCACATAATGCAGTTATTATCGCTAGAACTGTAATAATTATACTTATTGCTTATATTATTATCAATATAACATGCATTATTACCCATATAATGCAGTTATTATCGCTAGAACTGTAATAATTGTACTCATTACTTATATTACTAGCAATATAACGTGCATTATTACCCATATTATGCAGTTATTATCGCTAGAACTGTAATAATTATACTTATTACTTATATCATTATCAATATAACATACATTATTACCCATATAATGGAGGTATTATCGCTAGAACTGTAATAATTATACTTATTACTTATACTATTAGCAATATAACGTGCATTATTACCCATATAATGCAGTTATCATCGCTAGAACTGTAATAATTATACTTATTACGTATATTGTTAGCAATATAACGTGCATTATTACTCATATAATGCAGTTATTATCGCTAGAACTGTAATAATTCTACTTATTACTTATATTATTATCAATATAACATGCAATATTACCCATATTATGCAGTTATTATCGATAGAACTGTAATAAATATACTTATTTCTTTTATTATTCTCCTTATAACATGCACTATTTGCCATATTTTACTATTATTATCGCTAGAACTATAATAATTATACTTATTACTCCCGATATTATCAATATAACATGCATTATTACCCATATAATGCAGTTATTATCGCTATAACTGTAATAATTGTACTCATTACTTATATTACTAGCAATATAACATGCATTATTACCCATATAATAGAGGTATTATCGCTAGAACTGTAATAAATATACGTATTACTTTTATTATCATCAATATAACATAATTATTACCCATATTATGCAGTTATTATCGATAGAACTGTAATAAGTATACTTATTACTTTTATTATTATCAATATAAAATGCACTATTTGCCATATTTTACTATTATTATCGCTAGAACTATAATAATTATACTTATTACTCCCGATATTATCAATATAACATGCATTATTACCCACATAATGCAGTTATTATCGCTAGAACTGTAATAATTATACTTATTGCTTATATTATTATCAATATAACATGCATTATTACCCATATAATGCAGTTATTATCGCTAGAACTGTAATAATTGTACTCATTACTTATATTATTAGCAATATAACGTGCATTATTACCCATATTATGCAGTTATTATCGCTAGAACTGTAATAATTATACTTATTACTTATATCATTATCAATATAACATACATTATTACCCATATAATGGAGGTATTATCGCTAGAACTGTAATAATTATACTTATTACTTATACTATTAGCAATATAACGTGCATTATTACCCATATAAAGAAGTTATTATCGCCAGAACTGTAATAATTATACTTATTACTTATATTATTCTCAATATAACATGCATTATTACCCATATAATGCAGTTATTATCGCTAGAACTGTAATAATTGTACTCATTACTTATATTATTAGCAATATAACGTGCATTATTACCCATATTATGCAGTTATTATCGCTAGAACTGTAATAATTATACTTATTACTTATATCATTATCAATATAGAGTGATGCCCACTTGGACGCCGACCGCTTGGACGCGTCCCGATTGGACGGTCCCGATACGACTCGTTCCAATTCGAAGCGGTGCCGATTGGACGCGTTCCAATTCTAAGCAGGGCTTATAGAACCTAACCTAACCAAATCTAAACTCTTCGAATTGGGACGCGTCCAATCGGCACCGCTTCGAATTGGAACGCGTCGAATCGGGACCGTCCAAACGGAACGCGTCCAATCGGTCGACGTCCAAGTGGGACACCCCCTCAATATAACATACATTATTACCCCTATAATGGAGGTATTATCGCTAGAACTGTAATAATTATACTTATTACTTATACTATTAGCAATATAACGTGCATTATTACCCATATAAAGAAGTTATTATCGCCAGAACTGTAATAATTATACTTATTACTTTTATTATTATCAATATAACATGCACTATTTGCCATATTTTACTATTATTATCGCTAGAACTATAATAATTATACTTATTACTCCCGATATTATCAATATAACATGCATTATTACCCACATAATGCAGTTATTATCGCTAGAACTGTAATAATTATACTTATTGCTTATATTATTATCAATATAACATGCATTATTACCCATATAATGCAGTTATTATCGCTAGAACTGTAATAATTGTACTCATTACTTATATTACTAGCAATATAACGTGCATTATTACCCATATTATGCAGTTATTATCGCTAGAACTGTAATAATTATACTTATTACTTATATCATTATCAATATAACATACATTATTACCCATATAATGGAGGTATTATCGCTAGAACTGTAATAATTATACTTATTACTTATACTATTAGCAATATAACGTGCATTATTACCCATATAAAGAAGTTATTATCGCCAGAACTGTAATAATTATACTTATTACTTTTATTATTATCAATATAACATGCATTATTACCCATATAATGGAGGTATTATTGCTAGAACTGTAATAGTTATACTTATTACTTACATTATTATCAACATAACATGCATTATTACCCATATTATGCAGTTATTATCGCCAGAACTATAATAAATACACTTATTACTCCCAATATTATCAATGTAACATGCATTATTACCCATATAATGCAGTTATTATCGCTAGAACTGTAATAATTATACTTATTACTTATATCATTATCAATATAACATGCATTATTACCCATATAAAGGAGGTATTATCGCTAGAACTGTAATAATTATACTTATTACTTATATTATTATCAATATAACATGCATTATTACCCATATAATGGAGGTATTATTGCTAGAACTGTAATAATTATACTTATTACTTATACTATTAGCAATATAACGTGCATTATTACCCATATAATGCAGTTATTATCGCCAGAACTGTAATAATTATACTTATCACTTATATTATTCTCAGTATAACATACATTATTACCCATATAATGGAGGTATTATCGCTAGAACTGTAATAATTATACTTATTACTTATACTATTAGCAATATAACGTGCATTATTACCCATATAAAGAAGTTATTATCGCCAGAACTGTAATAATTATACTTATTACTTATATTATTCTCAATATAACATGCATTATTACCCATATAATGGAGGTATTATTGCTAGAACTGTAATAATTATACTTATTACTTATATTATTATCAATATAACATGCATTATTACCCATATTATGCAGTTATTATCGCTAGAACTATAATAAATATACGTATTACTTTTATTATCATCAATATAACATGCATTATTACCCATATTATGCAGTTATTATCGGTAGGACTGTAATAAATATACTTATTACTTTTATTATTATCAATATAACATGCACTATTTGCCATATTTTACTATTATTATCGCTAGAACTATAATAATTATACTTATTACTCCCAATATTATCA
Source organism: Megachile leachella (assembly GCA_963576845.1). NCBI lineage: Eukaryota > Metazoa > Arthropoda > Insecta > Hymenoptera > Megachilidae > Megachile > Megachile leachella. Next base: position 1,289,728 of record CAUYWW010000201.1, on the reverse strand, counting down.
ATATAACATGCATTATTACCCATATAATGCAGTTATTATCGCTAGAACTGTAATAATTATACTTATTGCTTATATTATTATCAATATAACATGCATTATTACCCATATAATGCAGTTATTATCGCTAGAACTGTAATAATTGTACTCATTACTAATATTATTAGCAATATAACGTGTATTATTACCCATATTATGCAGTTATTATCGCTACAACTGTAATAATTATACTTATTACTTATATCATTATCAATATAACATGCATTATTACCCATATAAAGGAGGTATTATCGCTAGAACTGTAATAATTATACTTATTACTTATATTATTATCAATATAACATGCATTATTACCCATATAATGGAGGTATTATTGCTAGAACTGTAATAATTATACTTATTACTTATACTATTAGCAATATAACGTGCATTGTTACGCATATAATGCAGTTATTATCGCTAGAACTGTAATAATTATACTTATTACGTATATTGTTAGCAATATAACGTGCATTATTACCCATATAATGCAGTTATTATCGCTAGAACTGTAATAATTCTACTTATTACTTATATTATTCTCAATATAACATGCATTATTACCCATATAATAGAGGTATTATCGCTAGAACTGTAATAAATATACGTATTACTTTTATTATCATCAATATAACATAATTATTACCCATATTATGCAGTTATTATCGCTAGAACTATAATAAATATACGTATTACTTTTATTATTGTCAATATAACATGCACTATTTGCCATATTTTACTATTATTATCGCTAGAACTATAATAATTATACTTATTACTCCCGATATTATCAATATAACATGCATTATTACCCATATAATGCAGTTATTATCGCTAGAACTGTAATAATTGTACTCATTACTTATATTGTTAGCAATATAACGTGCATTATTAGCCATATTATGCAGTTATTATCGTTAGAACTGTAATAATTATACTTATTACTTATATCATTATCAATATAACATGCATTATTACCCATATAATGGAGGTATTATCGATAGAACTGTAATAATTATACTTATTACATATACTATTAGCAATATAACGTGCATTATTACCCATATAATGCAGTTATTATCGCCAGAACTGTAATAATTATACTTATCACTTATATTATTCTCAATATAACATGCATTATTACCCATATTATGCAGTTATTATCGCTAGCACTATAATAAATACACGTATCACTTTCATTATCATCAATATAACATGCATTATTACCCATATAATGGAGGTATAATTGCTAGAACTGTAATAATTATACATATTACTTATACTATTAGCAATATAACGTGCATTGTTACCCATATAATGCAGTTATCATCGCTAGAACTGTAATAATTAGACTTATTACGTATATTGTTAGCAATATAACGTGCATGATTACTCATATAATGCAGTTATTATCGCTAGAACTGTAATAATTCTACTTATTACTTATATTATTATCAATATAACATGCAATATTACCCATATTATGCAGTTATTATCGATAGAACTGTAATAAATATACTTATTTCTTTTATTATTCTCCTTATAACATGCACTATTTGCCATATTTTACTATTATTATCGCTAGAACTATAATAATTATACTTATTACTCCCGATATTATCAATATAACATGCATTATTACCCATATAATGCAGTTATTATCGCTAGAACTGTAATAATTATACTTATTACTTATGTTATTATCAATATAACATGCATTATTACCCATATAATGCAGTTATTACGGCTAGAACTGTAATAATTGTACTCATTACTTATATTATTAGCAATATAAAGTGCATTATTACCCATATTATGCAGTTATTATCGCTAGAACTGTAATAATTATACTTATTACTTATATCATTATCAATATAACATGCATTATTACCCATATAAAGGAGGTATTATCGCTAGAACTGTAATAATTATACTTATTACTTATATTGTTATCAATATAACATGCATTATTACCCATATAATGCAGTTATTATCGCTAAAACTGTAATAATTACACTTATTACTTATATTGTTAGCAATATAACGTGCATTATTATCCATATAATGCAGTTATTATCGCTAGAACGGTAATAATTATACTTATTACTTATATTATTATCAATATAACATGCATTATTACCCATATTATGCAGTTATTATCGCTAGAACTATAATAAATATACGTATTACTTTTATTATCATCAATATAACATAATTATTACCCATATTATGCAGTTATTATCGATAGAACTGTAATAAATATAATTATTACTTTTATTATTATCAATATAACATGCACTATTTGCCATATTTTACTATTATTATCGCTAGAACTATAATAATTATACTTATTACTCCCGATATTATCAATATAACATGCATTATTACCCATATAATGCAGTTATTATCGCTAGAACTGTAATAATTATACTTATTGCTTATATTATTATCAATATAACATGCATTATTACCCATATAATGCAGTTATTATCGCTAGAACTGTAATAATTGTACTCATTACTTATATTATTAGCAATATAACGTGCATTATTACCCATATTATGCAGTTATTATCGCTAGAACTGTAATAATTATACTTATTACTTATATCATTATCAATATAACATGCATTATTACCCATATAAAGGAGGTATTATCGCCAGAACTGTAATAATTATACTTATTACTTATATTATTCTCAATATAACATGCATTATTACCCATATAATGCAGTTATTATCGCTAGAACTGTAATAATTGTACTCATTACTTATATTATTAGCAATATAACTTGCATTATTACCCATATTATGCAGTTATTATCGCTAGAACTGTAATAATTATACTTATTACTTATATCATTATCAATATAACGTACATTATTACCCATATAATGGAGGTATTATCGCTGGAACTGTAATAATTATACTTATTACTTATATTATTCTCAATATAACATGCATTATTACCCATATAGTGGAGGTATTATTGCTAGAACTGTAATAATTATACTTATTACTTATATTGTTATCAATATAACATGCATTATTACCCATATTATGCAGTTATTATCGGTAGGACTGTAATGAATATACTTATTACTTTTATTATTATCAATATAACATGCACTATTTGCCATATTTTACTATTATTATCGCTAGAACTATAATAATTATACTTATTACTCCCGATATTATCAATATAACATGCATTATTACCCATATAATGCAGTTATTATCGCTAGAACTGTAATAATTATACTTATTGCTTATATTATTTTCAATATAACATGCATTATTACCCATATAATGCAGTTATTATCGCTAGAACTGTAATAATTGTACTCATTACTTATATTATTACCAATATAACGTGCATTATTACCCATATTATGCAGTTATTATCGCTAGAACTGTAATAATTATACTTATTACTTATATCATTATCAATATAACATGCATTATTACCCATATAAAGGAGGTATTATCGCTAGAACTGTAATAATTATACTTATTACTTATATTATTATCAATATAACATGCATTATTACCCATATTATGCAGTTATTATCGCTAGAACTGTAATAATTGCACTCATTACTTATATTATTAGCAATATAACGTGCATTATTACCTATATTATGCAGTTATTATCGCTAGAACTGTAACAATTATACTTATTACTTATATCATTATCAATATAACATGCATTATTACCCATATAATGGAGGTATTATCGCTAGAACTGTAATAATTATACTTATTACTTATACTATTAGCAATATAACGTGCGTTATTACCCATATAATGCAGTTATTATCGCCGGAACTGTAATAATTATACTTATTACTTATATTATTCTCAATATAACATGTATTATTACCCATATTATGCAGTTATTATCGCTAGAACTATAATAAATATACGTATTACTTTCATTATCATCAATATAACATGCATTATTACCCATATAATGCAGTTATTATCGCTAGAACTGTAATAATTATACTTATTACTTATATTGTTAGCAATATAACGTGCATTATTATCCATATAATGCAGTTATTATCGCTAGAACTGTAATAATTATACTTATTACTTAGATTATTACCAATATAACATGCATTATTACCCATATTATGCAGTTATTATCGCTAGAACTGTAATAAATATACGTATTACTTTTATTATCATCAATATAACATGCATTATTACCCATATAATGCAGTTATTATCGCTAGAACTGTAATAATTATACTTATTACTTATATTGTTAGCAATATAACGTGCATTACTACCCATATTCTGCAGTTATTATCGCTAGAACTATAATAAATATACGTATTACTTTTATTATCATCAATATAACATGCATTATTACCCATATTATGCAGTTATTATCGGTAGGACTGTAATAAATATACTTATTACTTTTATTATTATCAATATAACATGCACTATTTGCCATATTTTACTATTATTATCGCTAGAACTATAATAATTATACTTATTACTCCCGATATTATCAATATAACATGCATTATTACCCATATAATGCAGTTATTATCGCTAGAACTGTAATAATTATACTTATTGCTTATATTATTATCAATATAACATGCATTATTACCCATATAATGCAGTTATTATCGCTAGAACTGTAATAATTGTACTCATTACTTATATTATTACCAATATAACGTGCATTATTACCCATATTATGCAGTTATTATCGCTAGAACTGTAATAATTATACTTATTACTTATATCATTATCAATATAACATGCATTATTACCCATATAAAGGAGGTATTATCGCTAGAACTGTAATAATTATACTTATTACTTATATTATTATCAATATAACATGCATTATTACCCATATAATGGAGGTATTATTGCTAGAACTGTAATAATTATACTTATTACTTATGTTATTCTTAATATAACATGTATTATTACCCATATTATGCAGTTATTATCGCTAGAACTATAATAAATATACGTATTACTTTCATTATCATCAATATAACATGCATTATTACCCATATAATGCAGTTATTATCGCTAGAACTGTAATAATTATACTTATTACTTATATTGTTAGCAATATAACGTGCATTATTATCCATATAATGCAGTTATTATCGCTAGAACTGTAATAATTATACTTATTACTTAGATTATTACCAATATAACATGCATTATTACCCATATTATGCAGTTATTATCGCTAGAACTGTAATAAGTATACGTATTACTTTTATTATCATCAATATAACATGCATTATTACCCATATAATGCAGTTATTATCGCTAGAACTGTAATAATTATACTTATTACTTATATTATTATCAATATAACATGCATTATTACCCATATAATGCAGTTATTATCGCTAGAACTGTAATAATTGTACTTATTACTTATATTGTTATCAATATAACATGCATTATTACCCATATTATGCAGTTATTATCGCTAGAACTATAATAAATATACGTATTACTTTTATTATCATCAATATAACATGCATTATTACCCATATTATGCAGTTATTATCGGTAGGACTGTAATAATTGTACTCATTACTTATATTATTAGCAATATAACGTGCATTATTACCCATATTATGCAGTTATTATCGCTAGAACTGTAATAATTATACTAATTACTTATATCATTATCAATATAACATGCATTATTACCCATATAATGGAGGTATTATCGATAGAAATGTAATAATTATACTTATTACTTATATTATTATCAATATAACATGCATTATTACCCATATTATGCAGTTATTATCGCTAGAACTGTAATAATTGCACTCATTACTTATATTATCAGCAATATAACGTGCATTATTACCTATATTATGCAGTTATTATCGCTAGAACTGTAACAATTATACTTATTACTTATATCATTATCAATATAACATGCATTATTACCCATATAATGGAGGTATTATCGCTAGAACTGTAATAATTATACTTATTACTTATACTATTAGCAATATAACGTGCGTTATTACCCATATAATGCAGTTATTATCGCCAGAACTGTAATAATTATACTTATTACTTATATTATTCTCAATATAACATGTATTATTACCCATATTATGCAGTTATTATCGCTAGAACTATAATAAATATACGTATTACTTTCATTATCATCAATATAACATGCATTATTACCCATATAATGCAGTTATTATCGCTAGAACTGTAATAATTGTACTCATTCCTTATATTATTAGCAATATAACGTGCATTATTACCCATATTATGCAGTTATTATCGCTAGAACTGTAATAATTATACTAATTACTTATATCATTATCAATATAACATGCATTATTACCCATATAATGGAGGTATTATCGATAGAAATGTAATAATTATACTTATTACTTATACTATTAGCAATATAACATGCATTATTACCCATATTATGCCGTTATTATCGATAGAACTGTAATAAATATATTTATTACTTTTATTATTATCAATACAGCATGCACTATTTGCCATATTTTACTATTATTATCGCTACAACTATTATAATTATACTTATTACTCCCAATATTATCAATATAACATGCATTATTACCCATATAATGCAGTTATTATCGCTAGAACTGTAATAATTATACTTATTACTTATATTATTAGCAATATAACGTGCATTATTACACATATCATGCAGTTATTATCGCTAGAACTGTAATACATATACTTACTACTTTCATTATCATCAATATAACATGCATTATTACCCATATTATGCAGTTATTATCGATAGAACTGTAACAAATATACTTATTACTTTTACTATTATCAATATATCATGCACTATTTGCCATATTTTACTATTATTATCGCTAGAACTATAATAATTATACTTATTACTCCCGATATTATCAATATAACATGCATTATTACCCATATAATGCAGTTATTATCGCTAGAACTGTAATAATTATACTTATTACTTAGATTATTACCAATATAACATGCATTATTACCCATATTATGCAGTTATTATCGCTAGAACTGTAATAAATATACGTATTACTTTTATTATCATCAATATAACATGCATTATTACCCATATAATGCAGTTATTATCGCTAGAACTGTAATAATTATACTTATTACTTATATTATTATCAATATAACATGCATTATTACCCATATAATGCAGTTATTATCGCTAGAACTGTAATAATTATACTTATTGCTTATATTATTATCAATATAACATGCATTATTACCCATATAATGCAGTTATTATCGCTAGAACTGTAATAATTGTACTCATTACTTATATTATTAGCAATATAACATGCATTATTACCCATATTATGCAGTTATTATCGCTAGAACTGTAATAATTATACTTATTACTTATATCATTATCAATATAACATACATTATTACCCATATAATGGAGGTATTATCGCTAGAACTGTAATAATTATACTTATTACTTATACTATTAGCAATATAACGTGCATTATTACCCATATAAAGAAGTTATTATCGCCAGAACTGTAATAATTATACTTATTACTTATATTATTCTCAATATAACATGCATTATTACCCATATAATGCAGTTATTATCGCTAGAACTGTAATAATTGTACTCATTACTTATATTATTAGCAATATAACGTGCATTATTACCCATATTATGCAGTTATTATCGCTAGAACTGTAATAATTATACTTATTACTTATATCATTATCAATATAACATACATTATTACCCATATAATGGAGGTATTATCGCTGGAACTGTAATAATTATACTTATTACTTATATTATTCTCAATATAACATGCATTATTACCCATATAATGGTGGTATTATTGCTAGAACTGTAATAATTATACTTATTACTTATATTGTTATCAATATAACATGCATTATTACCCATATTATGCAGTTATTATCGCTAGAACTATAATAAATATACGTATTACTTTTATTATCATCAATATAACATGCATTATTACCCATATTATGCAGTTATTATCGGTAGGACTGTAATAAATATACTTATTACTTTTATTATTATCAATATAACATGCACTATTTGCCATATTTTACTATTATTATCGCTAGAACTATAATAATTATACTTATTACTCCCGATATTATCAATATAACATGCATTATTACCCATATAATGCAGTTATTATCGCTAGAACTGTAATAATTATACTTATTGCTTATATTATTATCAATATAACATGCATTATTACCCATATAATGCAGTTATTATCGCTAGAACTGTAATAATTGTACTCATTACTTATATTATTACCAATATAACGTGCATTATTACCCATATTATGCAGTTATTATCGCTAGAACTGTAATAATTATACTTATTACTTATATCATTATCAATATAACATGCATTATTACCCATATAAAGGAGGTATTATCGCTAGAACTGTAATAATTATACTTATTACTTATATTATTATCAATATAACATGCATTATTACCCATATTATGCAGTTATTATCGCCAGAACTGTAATAATTATACTTATTACTTATATTATTCTCAATATAACATGTATTATTACCCATATTATGCAGTTATTATCGCTAGAACTATAATAAATATACGTATTACTTTCATTATCATCAATATAACATGCATTATTACCCATATAATGCAGTTATTATCGCTAGAACTGTAATAATTATACTTATTACTTATATTGTTAGCAATATAACGTGCATTATTATCCATATAATGCAGTTATTATCGCTAGAACTGTAATAATTATACTTATTACTTAGATTATTACCAATATAACATGCATTATTACCCATATTATGCAGTTATTATCGCTAGAACTGTAATAAATATACGTATTACTTTTATTATCATCAATATAACATGCATTATTACCCATATAATGCAGTTATTATCGCTAGAACTGTAATAATTATACTTATTACTTATATTATTATCAATATAACATGCATTATTACCCATATAATGCAGTTATTATCGCTAGAACTGTAATAATTATACTTATTACTTATATTATTATCAATATAACATGCATTATTACCCATATAATGCAGTTATTATCGCTAGAACTGTAATAATTGTACTCATTACTTATATTATTAGCAATATAACGTGCATTATTACCCATATTATGCAGTTATTATCGCTAGAACTGTAATAATTATACTAATTACTTATATCATTATCAATATAACATGCATTATTACCCATATAATGGAGGTATTATCGATAGAAATGTAATAATTATACTTATTACTTATATTATTATCAATATAACATGCATTATTACCCATATTATGCAGTTATTATCGCTAGAACTGTAATAATTGCACTCATTACTTATATTATCAGCAATATAACGTGCATTATTACCTATATTATGCAGTTATTATCGCTAGAACTGTAACAATTATACTTATTACTTATATCATTATCAATATAACATGCATTATTACCCATATAATGGAGGTATTATCGCTAGAACTGTAATAATTATACTTATTACTTATACTATTAGCAATATAACGTGCGTTATTACCCATATAATGCAGTTATTATCGCCAGAACTGTAATAATTATACTTATTACTTATATTATTCTCAATATAACATGTATTATTACCAATATTATGCAGTTATTATCGCTAGAACTATAATAAATATACGTATTACTTTCATTATCATCAATATAACATGCATTATTACCCATATAATGCAGTTATTATCGCTAGAACTGTAATAATTATACTTATTACTTATATTGTTAGCAATATAACGTGCATTATTATCCATATAATGCAGTTATTATCGCTAGAACTGTAATAATTATACTTATTACTTAGATTATTACCAATATAACATGCATTATTACCCATATTATGCAGTTATTATCGCTAGAACTGTAATAAATATACGTATTACTTTTATTATCATCAATATAACATGCATTATTACCCATATAATGCAGTTATTATCGCTAGAACTGTAATAATTATACTTATTACTTATATTATTATCAATATAACATGCATTATTACCCATATAATGCAGTTATTATCGCTAGAACTGTAATAATTGTACTCATTACTTATATTATTAGCAATATAACGTGCATTATTACCCATATTATGCAGTTATTATCGCTAGAACTGTAATAATTATACTAATTACTTATATCATTATCAATATAACATGCATTATTACCCATATAATGGAGGTATTATCGATAGAAATGTAATAATTATACTTATTACTTATACTATTAGCAATATAACATGCATTATTACCCATATTATGCCGTTATTATCGATAGAACTGTAATAAATATATTTATTACTTTTATTATTATCAATATAACATGCACTATTTGCCATATTTTACTATTATTATCGCTAAAACTACTATAATTATACTTATTACTCCCAATATTATCAATATAACATGCATTATTACCCATATAATGCAGTTATTATCGCTAGAACAGTAATAATTATACTTATTACTTATATTATTAGCAATATAACGTGCATTATTACCCATATCATGCAGTTATTATCGCTAGAACTGTAATACATATACTTACTACTTTCATTATCATCAATATAACATGCATTATTACCCATATTATGCAGTTATTATCGATAGAACTGTAACAAATATACTTATTACTTTTACTATTATCAATATATCATGCACTATTAGCCATATTTTACTATTATTATCGCTAGAACTGTAATAATTATACTTATTACTTATATTGTTAGCAATATAACGTGCATTATTACCCATATAATGCAGTTATTATCGCTAGAACTGTAATAATTATACTTATTACTTATATTATTATCAATATAACATGCATTATTACCCATATTATGCAGTTATTATCGCTAGAACTGTAATAAATATACGTATTACTTTTATTATCATCAATATAACATGCATTATTACCCATATAATGCAGTTATTATCGCTAGAACTGTAATAATTATACTTATTACTTATATTATTATCAATATAACATGCATTATTACCCATATAATGCAGTTATTATCGCTAGAACTGTAATAATTGTACTTATTACTTATACTGTTATCAATATAACATGCATTATTACCCATATTATGCAGTTATTATCGCTAGAACTATAATAAATATACGTATTACTTTTATTATCATCAATATAACATGCATTATTACCCATATTATGCAGATATTATCGGTAGGACTGTAATAAATATACTTATTACTTTTATTATTATCAATATAACATGCACTATTTGCCATATTTTACTATTATTATCGCTAGAACTATAATAATTATACTTATTACTCCCGATATTATCAATATAACATGCATTATTACCCATATAATGCAGTTATTATCGCTAGAACTGTAATAATTATACTTATTACTCCCGATATTATCAATATAACATGCATTATTACGCATATAATGCAGTTATTATAGCTAGAACTATAATAAATATACTTACTACTTTTATTATCATCAATATAACATGCATTATTACCCATATTATAAAGTTATTATCGATATAACTATAATAAATATACGTATTACTTTTATTATTATCAATAGAACATGCACTATTAGCCATATTTTACTATTATTATCGCTAGAACTGTAATAATTATACTTATTACTCCCGATATTAGCAATATAACGTGCATTATTACCCATATAATGCAGTTATTATCGCTAGTACTTTAATAATTATACCTATTACTTATATTATTATCAATATAACATCCATTATTGCCCATATTATGCAGTTATTATCGCTAGAACTATAATAAATATACTTATTACTTTTATTATTATCAATAGAACATCCACTATTAGCCATATTTTACTATTATTATCGCTAGAACTATAATAACTATACTTATTACTCCCATTATTATCAATATAGCATGCACTATTAGCCATATTTTACTATTATTATCGCTAGAACTATAATAATTATACTTATTACTCCAAATATTATCAATATAACATGCATTATTACCCATATAATGCAGTTATTGTCGCTATAACTGTAATAATTATACTTATTACTTATATTATTTGTTATATAACGTGCATTATTACCCATATAATGCAGTTAATATCGCTAGAACTCTAATAATTATACTTATTACTCCCGATATTATCAATATAACATGCATTATTACCCATATTATGCAGTTATTATCGATAGAACTATAATAAATATACGTATTGCTTTTATTATCATCAATATAACATGCATTATTACCCATATTATGCAGTTATTATCGATAGAACTGTAATAAATATACTTATTACTTTTATTATTATCAATATAACATGCACTATTAGCCATATTTTACTATTATTATCGCTAGAACTATAATAATTTTACTTATTACTCGCAATATTATCAATATAACATGCATTATTACCCATATAATGCAGTTATTATCGCTAGAACTATAATAAATATACGTATTACTTTTATTATCATCAATGTGACATGCATTATTACCCATATTATGCAGTTATTATCGATAGAACTGTAATAAATATACTTATTACTTTTATTATTATCAATATAACATGCACTATTGGCCATATTTTACTAGTATTATCGCTAGAACTGTAATCATTATACTTATTACTCCCGATATTATCAATATAACGTTGATTATTACCCAAATAATGCAGTTATTATCGCTAGAACTGTAATAATTATACTTATTACTCCCGATATTATCAATATAACATGCGTTATTACCCATATAATGCAGTTATTATCGACAGAAGTATAATAAATATATTTATTACTTTTATTATCATCAATGTAACATGCATTATTACCCATATTATGCCGTTATTATCGATAGAACTGTAATAAATATACTTATTACTTTTATTATTATCGATATAACATGCACTATTAGCCATATTTTACTATTATTATCGCTAGAACTATAATAATTATACTTATTACTCCCAATATTATCAATATAACATGCATTATTACCCATATTATGCCGTTATTATCGATAGAACTGTAATAATTATACTTATTACTTATATTATTATCAATATAACATGCATTATTACCCATATTATGCAGTCATTATCGCTAGAACTATAATAAATATACGTATTACTTTTATTATCATCAATATATCATGCATTATTAACCATATTATGCAGTTATTATCGATAGAACTGTAATAAATATACTTATTACTTTTATTATTATCAATATGACATGCACTATTAGCCATATTTTACTATTATTATCGCTAGAACTATAATAATTATACTTATTACTCCCAATATTATCAACATAACATGCATTATTACCCATATAATGCAGTTAGTATCGCTAGAACTGTAACAATTATACTTATTACTCCCGATATTATCAATATAACATGCATTATTACGCATATAATGCAGTTATTATAGCTAGAACTATAATAAATATACTTACTACTTTTATTATCATCAATATAACATGCATTATTACCCATATTATAAAGTTATTATCGATATAACTATAATAAATATACGTATTACTTTTATTATTATCAATAGAACATGCACTATTAGCCATATTTTACTATTATTATCGCTAGAACTGTAATAATTATACTTATTACTCCCGATATTAGCAATATAACGTGCATTATTACCCATATAATGCAGTTATTATCGCTAGTACTTTAATAATTATACCTATTACTTATATTATTATCAATATAACATCCATTATTGCCCATATTATGCAGTTATTATCGCTAGAACTATAATAAATATACTTATTACTTTTATTATTATCAATAGAACATCCACTATTAGCCATATTTTACTATTATTATCGCTAGAACTATAATAACTATACTTATTACTCCCATTATTATCAATATAGCATGCACTATTAGCCATATTTTACTATTATTATCGCTAGAACTATAATAATTATACTTATTACTCCAAATATTATCAGTATAACATGCATTATTACCCATATAATGCAGTTATTGTCGCTATAACTGTAATAATTATACTTATTACTTATATTATTTGTTATATAACGTGCATTATTCCCCATATAATGCAGTTAATATCGCTAGAACTCTAATAATTATACTTATTACTCCCGATATTATCAATATAACATGCATTATTACCCATATTATGCAGTTATTATCGATAGAACTATAATAAATATACGTATTACTTTTATTATTATCAATAGAACAAGCACTATTAGCCATATTTTACTATTATTATCGCTAGAACTGTAATAATTATACTTATTATTCCCGATATTATCAATATAACATGCATTATTACCCATATTATGCAGTTATTATCGATAGAACTGTAATAAATATACTTATTACTTTTATTATTATCAATATAACATGCACTATTAGCCATATTTTACTATTATTATCGCTAGAACTATAATAATTTTACTTATTACTCGCAATATTATCAATATAACATGCATTATTACCCATATAATGCAGTTATTATCGCTAGAACTATAATAAATATACGTATTACTTTTATTATCATCAATGTGACATGCATTATTACCCATATTATGCAGTTATTATCGATAGAACTGTAACAAATATACTTATTACTTTTATTATTATCAATATAACATGCACTATTGGCCATATTTTACTAGTATTATCGCTAGAACTGTAATCATTATACTTATTACTCCCGATATTATCAATATAACGTTGATTATTACCCAAATAATGCAGTTATTATCGCTAGAACTGTAATAATTATACTTATTACTCCCGATATTATCAATATAACATGCGTTATTACCCATATAATGCAGTTATTATCGACAGAAGTATAATAAATATATTTATTACTTTTATTATCATCAATGTAACATGCATTATTACCCATATTATGCCGTTATTATCGATAGAACTGTAATAAATATACCTATTACTTTTATTATTATCGATATAACATGCACTATTAGCCATATTTTACTATTATTATCGCTAGAACTATAATAATTATACTTATTACTCCCAATATTATCAATATAACATGCATTATTACCCATATTATGCAGTTATTATCGCTAGAACTATAATAAATATACGTATTACTTTTATTGTCATCAATATAACATGCATTATTACCCATATTATGCAGTTATTATCGATAGAACTGTAATAATTATACTTATTACTCCCGATATTATCAATATAACATGCATTATTACCCATATTATGCAGTTATTATCGCTAGAACTGTAATAATTATACTTATTATTTATATTATTATGAATATAACATGCATTATTACCCATATAATGCAGTTATTATCGCTAGAACTGTAATAATTATACTTATTACTTATATTATTATCAATATAACATGCATTATTACCCATATTAGGCAGTTATTATCGCTAGAACTATAATAAATATACGTATTACTTTTATTGTCATCAATATAACATGCATTATTACCCATATTATGCCGTTATTATCGATAGAACTGTAATAAATATACTTATTACTTTTATTATTATCGATATAACATGCACTATTAGCCATATTTTACTATTATTATCGCTAGAACTATAATGATTATACTTATTACTCCCATTATTATCAATATAGCATGCATTATTACCCATATTATGCAGTTATTATCGCTAGAACTATAATAAATATACGTATTACTCTTATTATCATCAATATAACATGCATTATTACCCATATTATGCAGTTATTATCCATAGAACTGTAATAATTATACTTATTACTCCCGATATTATCAATATAACATTCATTATTACGCATATAATGCAGTTATCATAGCTAGAACTGTAATAATTATACTTATTACTTATATTATTCTCAATATAACATGCATTATTACCCATATTATGCAGTTATAATCGCCAGAACTATAATAAATATACTTACTACTTTTATTATCATCAATATAACATGCATTATTACCCATATTATGCAGTTATAATCGCTAGAACTATAATAAATATACGTATTACTTTTATTATCATCAATATAACATGCATTATTACCCATATTATGCAGTTATTATCGATAGATCTGTAATAAATATACTTATTACTTTTATTATTGTCAATATAACATGCACTATTAGCCATATTCTACTATTATTATCGCTAGAACTATAATAATTATACTTATTACTCCCAATATTATCAATATAACATGCATTATTACCCATATAATGCAGTTATTATCGCTAGAACTATAATAAATATACGTATTACTTTTATTATCATCAATATAACATGCATTATTACCCATATTATGCAGTTATTATCGATAGAACTGTAATAAATATACTTATTACTTTTATTATTATCAATAGAACATGTACTATTAGCCATATTTTAATATTATTATCGCTAGAACTGTAATAATTATACTTATTATTCCCGATATTATCAATATAACATGCATTATTACCCATATAATGCAGTTATTGTCGCTAGAACTGTAATAATTATACCCATTACTTATATTATTAGCAATATAACGTGCATTACTACCCATATAATGTAGTTATTATCGCTAGAACTGTATTAATTATACTTATTACTTATATTATTCTCAATATAACATGCATTATTACCCATATTATGCAGTTATTATCGCTAGAACTATAATAAATATACGTATTACTTTTATTATCATCAATATAACATGCATTATTACCCATATTATGCAGTTATTATCGATAGAACTGTAATAACTATACTTATTACTTTTATTATTATCAATATAACATGCACTATTAGCCATATTCTACTATTATTATCGCTAGAACTATAATAATTATACTTATTACTCCCGATATTATCAATATAACATTCATTATTACGCATATAATGCAGCTATCATAGCTAGAACTGTAATAATTATACTTATTACTTATATTATTCTCAATATAACATGAATTATTACCCATATTATGCAGTTATTATCGCTAGAACTGTAATAATTATACTTATTACTTATATTATTATGAATATAACATGCATTATTACCCATATTATGCAGTTATTATCGCTAGAACTGTAATAATTATACTTATTACTTATATTATTCTCAATATAACATCCATTATTACCCAAATAATGCAGTTATTATCGCTAGAACTGTAATAACTATACTTATTACTAATATTATTCTCAATATAACATGCATTATTACCCATATTATGCAGTTATAATCGCCAGAACTATAATAAATATACTTACTACTTTTATTATCATCAATATAACATGCATTATTACCCATATTATGCAGTTATAATCGCAAGAACTATAATAAATATACGTATTACTTTTATTATCATCAATATAACATGCATTATTACCCATATTATGCAGTTATTATCGATAGATCTGTAATAAATATACTTATTACTTTTATTATTATCAATATAACATCCACTATTAGCCATATTTTACTATTATTATCGCTAGAACTATAATAATTAAACTTATTACTCCCATTATTATCAATATTGCATGCACTATTAGCCATATTTTACTAGTATTATCGCTAGAACTATAATAATTATACTTATTACTCCCAATATTATCAATGTAACATGCATTATTACGCATATAATGCAGTTATCATAGCTAGAACTGTAATAATTATACTTATTACTTATATTATTCTCAATATAACATGCATTATTACCCATATATTGCAGTTATTATCGCTAGAACTATAATAAATATACGTATTACTTTTATTATCATCAATATAACATGCATTATTACCCATATTATGCAGTTATTATCGATAGAACTGTAATAAATACACTTATTACTTTTATTATTATCAATATAACATGCACTATTAGCCATATTCTACTATTATTATCGCTAGAACTATAATAATTATACTTATTACTCCCATTATTATCAATATAGCATGCACTATTAGCCATATTTACTATTATTATCGCTAGAACTATAATAATTATACTTATTACTCCGAATATTATCAATATAACATGCATTATTACCCATATAATGCAGTTATTGTCGCTATAACTGTAATAATTATACTTATTACTTATATTATTTGTTATATAACGTGCATTATTACCCATATAATGCAGTTAATATCGCTAGAACTCTAATAATTATACTTATTACTCCCGATATTATCAATATAACATGCATTATTACCCATATAATGCAGTTATTATCGCTAGAACTATAATAAACATACTTATTACTTTTATTGTCATCAATGTAACATGCATTATTACCCATATTATGCAGTTATTATCGATAGAACTATAATAATTATACTTATTACTTTTATTATAATCAATAGAACATGCACTATTAGCCATATTTTACTATTATTATCGCTAGAACTATAATAATTATACTTATTACTTATATTATTATCAATATAACATGCATTATTACCCATATTATGCAGTTATTATCGCTAGAACTATAATAAATATACGTATTACTTTTATTATCATCAATATAACATGCATTATTACCCATATTATGCAGTTATTATCGATAGAACTGTAATAAATATACTTATTATTTTTATTATTATCAATATAACATGCACTATTAGCCATATTTTACTATTATTATCGCTAGAACTACAATAATTATACTTATTACTCGCAATATTATCAATATAACATGCATTATTACCCATATAATGCAGTTATTATCGCTAGAACTATAATAAACATACTTATTACTTTTATTGTCATCAATGTAACATGCATTATTACCCATATAATGCAGTTATTGTCGCTAGAACTGTAATAATTATACTTATTACTTATATTATTAGCAATATAACGTGCATTATTACCCATATTATGCAGTTATAATCGCTAGAACTATAATAAATATACTTACTACTTTTATTATCATCAATATAACATGCATTATTACGCATATTATGCAGTTATTATCGATAGAGCTATAATAAATATACTTATTACTTTTATTATTATCAATAGAACATGCACTCTTAGCCATATTTTACTATTATTATCGCTAGAACTGTAATCATTATACTTATTACTCCCGATATTATCAATATAACATGCATTATTACCCATATAATGCAGTTATTGTCGCTAGAACTGTAATAATTATACTTATTACTTATATTATTATCAGTATAACATGCATTATTACCCATATTATGCAGTTATTATCGCTAGAACTATAATAAATATACGTATTACTTTTATTATCATCAATATAACATGCATTATTTCCCATATTATGCAGTTATTATCGATAGAACTGTAATAAATATACTTATTACTTTTATTATTATCAATATAACATGCACTATTAGCCATATTTTACTATTATTATCGCTAGAACTATAATAATTTTACTTATTACTCGCAATATTATCAATATAACATGCATTATTACCCATATAATGCAGTTATTATCGCTAGAACTATAATAAATATACGTATTACTTTTATTATCATCAATATGACATGCATTATTACCTATATTATGCAGTTATTATCGATAGAACTGTAATAAATATACTTATTACTTTTATTATTATCAATATAACATGCACTATTGGCCATATTTTACTAGTATTATCGCTAGAACTGTAATCATTATACTTATTACTCCCGATATTATCAATATAACGTTGATTATTACCCAAATATTGCAGTTATTATCGCTAGAACTGTAATAATTATACTTATTACTCCCGATATTATCAATATAACATGCGTTATTACCCATATAATGCAGTTATTATCGACAGAAGTATAATAAATATACTTATTACTTTTATTATCATCAATGTAACATGCATTATTACCCATATTATGCCGTTATTATCGATAGAACTGTAATAAATATACTTATTACTTTTATTATTATCGATATAACATGCACTATTAGCCATATTTTACTATTATTATCGCTAGAACTATAATAATTATACTTATTACTCCCAATATTATCAATATAACATGCATTATTACCCATATTATGCAGTTATTATCGCTAGAACTATAATAAATATACGTATTACTTTTATTATCATCAATATAACATGCATTATTACCCATATTATGCAGTTATTATCGATAGAACTGTAATAAATATACTTATTACTTTTATTATTATCAATATAACATGCACTATTAGCCATATTCTACTATTATTATCGCTAGAACAGTAATAATTATACTTATTATTCCCGATATTCTCAATAGAACATGCATTATTAGCCATATAATGCAGTTATTATCGACAGAAGTATAATAAATATACTTATTACTTTTATTATCATCAATGTAACATGCATTATTACCCATATTATGCCGTTATTATCGATAGAACTGTAATAATTATACTTATTACTTATATTATTATCAATATAACATGCATTATTACCCATATTATGCAGTCATTATCGCTAGAACTATAATAAATATACGTATTACTTTTATTATCATCAATATATCATGCATTATTAACCATATTATGCAGTTATTATCGATAGAACTGTAATAAATATACTTATTACTTTTATTATTATCAATATGACATGCACTATTAGCCATATTTTACTATTATTCTCGCTAGAACTATAATAATTATACTTATTACTCCCAATATTATCAACATAACATGCATTATTACCCATATAATGCAGTTATTATCGCTAGAACTGTAATAATTATACTTATTACTCCCGATATTATCAATATAACATGCATTATTACGCATATAATGCAGTTATTATAGCTAGAACTATAATAAATATACTTACTACTTTTATTATCATCAATATAACATGCATTATTACCCATATTATAAAGTTATTATCGATATAACTATAATAAATATACGTATTACTTTTATTATTATCAATAGAACATGCACTATTAGCCATATTTTACTATTATTATCGCTAGAACTGTAATAATTATACTTATTACTCCCGATATTAGCAATATAACGTGCATTATTACCCATATAATGCAGTTATTATCGCTAGTACTTTAATAATTATACCTATTACTTATATTATTATCAATATAACATCCATGATTGCCCATATTATGCAGTTATTATCGCTAGAACTATAATAAATATACTTATTACTTTTATTATTATCAATAGAACATCCACTATTAGCCATATTTTACTATTATTATCGCTAGAACTATAATAACTATACTTATTACTCCCATTATTATCAATATAGCATGCACTATTAGCCATATTTTACTATTATTATCGCTAGAACTATAATAATTATACTTATTACTCCAAATATTATCAATATAACATGCATTATTACCCATATAATGCAGTTATTGTCGCTATAACTGTAATAATTATACTTATTACTTATATTATTTGTTATATAACGTGCATTATTACCCATATAATGCAGTTAATATCGCTAGAACTCTAATAATTATTCTTATTACTCCCGATATTATCAATATAACATGCATTATTACCCATATTATGCAGTTATTATCGATAGAACTGTAATAAATATACTTATTACTTTTATTATTATCAATATAACATGCACTATTAGCCATATTTTACTATTATTATCGCTAGAACTATAATAATTATACTTATTACTCGCAATATTATCAATATAACATGCATTATTACCCATATAATGCAGTTATTATCGCTAGAACTATAATAAACATACTTATTACTTTTATTGTCATCAATGTAACATGCATTATTACCCATATTATGCAGTTATTATCGATAGAACTATAATAATTATACTTATTATTCCCGATATTATCAATATAACATGCATTATTACCCATATAATGCAGTTATTGTCGCTAGAACTGTAATAATTATACTTATTACTTATATTATTAGCAATATAACGTGCATTATTACCCATATTATGCAGTTATAATCGCTAGAACTATAATAAATATACTTACTACTTTTATTATCATCAATATAACATGCATTATTACGCATATTATGCAGTTATTATCGATAGAGCTATAATAAATATACTTATTACTTTTATTATTATCAATAGAACATGCACTCTTAGCCATATTTTACTATTATTATCGCTAGAACTGTAATCATTATACTTATTACTCCCGATATTATCAATATAACATGCATTATTACCCATATAATGCAGTTATTGTCGCTAGAACTGTAATAATTATACTTATTACTTATATTATTATCAGTATAACATGCATTATTACCCATATTATGCAGTTATTATCGCTAGAACTATAATAAATATACGTATTAGTTTTATTATCATCAATATAACATGCATTATTACCCATATTATGCAGTTATTATCGATAGAACTGTAATAAATATACTTATTACTTTTATTATTATCAATATAACATGCACTATTAGCCATATTTTACTATTATTATCGCTAGAACTATAATAATTTTACTTATTACTCGCAATATTATCAATATAACATGCATTATTACCCATATAATGCAGTTATTATCGCTAGAACTATAATAAATATACGTATTACTTTTATTATCATCAATATGACATGCATTATTACCCATATTATGCAGTTATTATCGATAGAACTGTAATAAATATACTTATTACTTTTATTATTATCAATATAACATGCACTATTGGCCATATTTTACTAGTATTATCGCTAGAACTGTAATCATTATACTTATTACTCCCGATATTATCAATATAACGTTGATTATTACCCAAATATTGCAGTTATTATCGCTAGAACTGTAATAATTATACTTATTACTCCCGATATTATCAATATAACATGCGTTATTACCCATATAATGCAGTTATTATCGACAGAAGTATAATAAATATACTTATTACTTTTATTATCATCAATGTAACATGCATTATTACCCATATTATGCCGTTATTATCGATAGAACTGTAATAAATATACTTATTACTTTTATTATTATCGATATAACATGCACTATTAGCCATATTTTACTATTATTATCGCTAGAACTATAATAATTATACTTATTACTCCCAATATTATCAATATAACATGCATTATTACCCATATTATGCAGTTATTATCGCTAGAACTATAATAAATATACGTATTACTTTTATTATCATCAATATAACATGCATTATTACCCATATTATGCAGTTATTATCGATAGAACTGTAATAAATATACTTATTACTTTTATTATTATCAATATAACATGCACTATTAGCCATATTCTACTATTATTATCGCTAGAACTGTAATAATTATACTTATTATTCCCGATATTCTCAATAGAACATGCATTATTACCCATATAATGCAGTTATTATCGACAGAAGTATAATAAATATACTTATTACTTTTATTATCATCAATGTAACATGCATTATTACCCATATTATGCCGTTATTATCGATAGAACTGTAATAATTATACTTATTACTTATATTATTATCAATATAACATGCATTATTACCCATATTATGCAGTCATTATCGCTAGAACTATAATAAATATACGTATTACTTTTATTATCATCAATATATCATGCATTATTAACCATATTATGCAGTTATTATCGATAGAACTGTAATAAATATACTTATTACTTTTATTATTATCAATATGACATGCACTATTAGCCATATTTTACTATTATTATCGCTAGAACTATAATAATTATACTTATTACTCCCAATATTATCAACATAACATGCATTATTCCCCTTATAATGCAGTTATTATCGCTAGAACTGTAATAATTATACTTATTACTCCCGATATTATCAATATAACATGCATTATTACGCATATAATGCAGTTATTATAGCTAGAACTATAATAAATATACTTACTACTTTTATTATCATCAATATAACATGCATTATTACCCATATTATAAAGTTATTATCGATATAACTATAATAAATATACGTATTACTTTTATTATTATCAATAGAACATGCACTATTAGCCATATTTTACTATTATTATCGCTAGAACTGTAATAATTATACTTATTACTCCCGATATTAGCAATATAACGTGCATTATTACCCATATAATGCAGTTATTATCGCTAGTACTTTAATAATTATACCTATTACTTATATTATTATCAATATAACATCCATTATTGCCCATATTATGCAGTTATTATCGCTAGAACTATAATAAATATACTTATTACTTTTATTATTATCAATAGAACATCCACTATTAGCCATATTTTACTATTATTATCGCTAGAACTATAATAACTATACTTATTACTCCCATTATTATCAATATAGCATGCACTATTAGCCATATTTTACTATTATTATCG
The DNA here is from genome assembly GCA_963576845.1 of Megachile leachella. NCBI lineage: Eukaryota > Metazoa > Arthropoda > Insecta > Hymenoptera > Megachilidae > Megachile > Megachile leachella. Next base: position 1,265,205 of record CAUYWW010000201.1, on the reverse strand, counting down.
CTAGAACTATAATAATTATACTTATTACTCCAAATATTATCAATATAACATGCATTATTACCCATATAATGCAGTTATTGTCGCTATAACTGTAATAATTATACTTATTACTTATATTATTTGTTATATAACGTGCATTATTACCCATATAATGCAGTTAATATCGCTAGAACTCTAATAATTATTCTTATTACTCCCGATATTATCAATATAACATGCATTATTACCCATATTATGCAGTTATTATCGATAGAACTATAATAAATATACGTATTACTTTTATTATTATCAATAGAACAAGCACTATTAGCCATATTTTACTATTATTATCGCTAGAACTATAATAATTATACTTATTATTCCCGATATTATCAATATAACATGCATTATTACCCATATAATACAGTTATTGTCGCTAGAACTGTAATAATTATACTTATTACTTATATTATTAGCAATATAACGTGCATTATTACCCATATTATGCAGTTATAATAGCTAGAACTATAATAAATATACTTACTACTTTTATTATCATCAATATAACATGCATTATTACGCATATTATGCAGTTATTATCGATAGAGCTATAATAAATATACTTATTACTTTTATTATTATCAATAGAACATGCACTCTTAGCCATATTTTACTATTATTATCGCTAGAACTGTAATCATTATACTTATTACTCCCGATATTATCAATATAACATGCATTATTACCCATATAATGCAGTTATTGTCGCTAGAACTGTAATAATTATACTTATTACTTATATTATTATCAGTATAACATGCATTATTACCCATATTATGCAGTTATTACCGCTAGAACTATAATAAATATACGTATTACTTTTATTATCATCAATATAACATGCATTATTACCCATATTATGCAGTTATTATCGATAGAACTGTAATAAATATACTTATTACTTTTATTATTATCAATATAACATGCACTATTAGCCATATTTTACTATTATTATCGCTAGAACTATAATAATTTTACTTATTACTCGCAATATTATCAATATAACATGCATTATTACCCATATAATGCAGTTATTATCGCTAGAACTATAATAAATATACGGATTACTTTTATTATCATCAATATAACATGCATTATTACCCATATTATGCAGTTATTATCGATAGAACTGTAATAAATATACTTATTACTTTTATTATTATCAATATAACATGCACTATTGGCCATATTTTACTAGTATTATCGCTAGAACTGTAATCATTATACTTATTACTCCCGATATTATCAATATAACGTTGATTATTACCCATATAATGCAGTTATTATCGCTAGAACTGTAATAGTTATACTTATTACTCCCGATATTATCAATATAACATGCATTATTAACCATATTATGCAGTTATTATCGATAGAACTATAATAAATATACGTATTACTTTTATTATTATCAATAGAACATGTACTATTAGCCATATTTTACTATTATTATCGCTAGAACTGTAATAATTATACTTATTATTCCCGATATTATCAATATAACATGCATTATTACCCATATAATGCAGTTATTGTCGCTAGAACTGTAATAATTATACTCATTACTTATATTATTAGCAATACAACGTGCATTACTACCCATATAATGCAGTTATTATCGCTAGAACTGTAATAATTATACTTATTACTTATATTATTCTCAATATAACATGCATTATTACCCATATAATGCAGTTATTATCGACAGAAGTATAATAAACATACTTATTACTTTTATTGTCATCAATGTAACACGCATTATTACCCATATTATGCAGTTATTATCGATAGAACTATAATAATTATACTTATTACTTTTATTATAATCAATATAACATGCACTATTAGCCATATTTTACTAGAATTATCGCTAGAACTGTAATAATTATACTTATTACTCCCGATATTATCAATATAACATGCATTATTATCCATATAATGCAGTTATTATCGACAGAAGTATAATAAATATACTTAATACATTTATTATCATCAATGTAACATGCATTATTACCCATATTATGCAGTTATTATCGATAGAACTGTAATAAATATACTTATTACTTTTATTATTATCAATATAACATGCACTATTAGCCATATTTTACTAGAATTATCGCTAGAACTGTAATAATTATACTTATTACTCCCGATATTATCAATATAACATGCATTATTATCCATATAATGCAGTTATTATCGACAGAAGTATAATAAATATACTTAATACATTTATTATCATCAATGTAACATGCATTATTACCCATATTATGCAGTTATTATCGATAGAACTGTAATAAATATACTTATTACCTTTGTTATTATATATATAACATGCACTATTAGCCATATTTTACTATTATTATCGCTAGAACTATAATAATTATACTTATTACTCCCATTATTATCAATATAGCATGCACTATTAGCCATATTTTACTATTACTATCGCTAGAACTGTAATAATTATACTTATTATTCCCGATATTATCAATATAACATGCATTATTACCCATATAATGCAGTTATTGTCGCTAGAACTGTAATAATTATACTCATTACTTATATTATTAGCAATATAACGTGCATTACTACCCATATAATGCAGTTATTATCGCTAGAACTGTAATAATTATACTTATTACTCCCGATATTATCAATATAACATGCATTATTACCCATATTATGCAGTTATTATCGATAGAACTATAATAAATATACGTATTACTTTTATTATTATCAATAGAACAAGCACTATTAGCCATATTTTACTATTATTATCGCTAGAACTATAAGAACTATACTTATTACTCCCATTATTATCAATATAGCATGCACTGTTAGCCATATTTTACTATTATTATCGCTAGAACTATAATAATTATACTTATTATTCCCGATATTATCAATATAACATGCATTATTACCCATATAATGCAGTTATTGTCGCTAGAACTGTAATAATTATACTTATTACTTATATTACTATCAATATAACATGCATTATTAATCATATTATGCAGTTATTATCGCTAGAACTGTAATAAACATACGTATTACTTTTATTATCATCAATATAACATGCACTATTAGCCATATTTTACTAGTATTATCGCTAGAACTGTAATCATTATACTTATTACTCCCGATATTATCAATATAACATGCATTATTACCCATATAATGCAGTTATTGTCGCTAGAACTGTAATAATTATACTTATTACTTATATTATTATCAATATAACATGCATTATTACCCATATTATGCAGTTATTATCGCTAGAACTGTAATAATTATACTTATTACTTATATTATTAACAATATAACATGCATTATTACCCATATTATGCAGTTATTATCGCTAGAACTATAATAAATATACGTATTACTTTTATTATCATCAATATAACATGCATTATTACCCATATTATGCAGTTATTATCGATAGAACTGTAATAAATATACTTATTACTTTTATTATTATCAATATAACATGCACTATTAGCCATATTTTACTATTATTATCGCTAGAACTATAATAATTATACTTATTACTCGCAATATTATCAATATAACATGCATTATTACCCATATAATGCAGTTATTATCGCTAGAACTATAATAAATATACGGATTACTTTTATTATCATCAACATAACATGCATTATTACCCATATTATGCAGTTATTATCGATAGAACTGTAATAAATATACTTATTACTTTTATTATTATCAATATAACATGCACTATTGGCCATATTTTACTAGTATTATCGCTAGAACTGTAATCATTATACTTATTACTCCCGATATTATCAATATAACGTTGATTATTACCCATATAATGCAGTTATTATCGCTAGAACTGTAATAGTTATACTTATTACTCCCGATATTATCAATATAACATGCATTATTAACCATATTATGCAGTTATTATCGATAGAACTATAATAAATATACGTATTACTTTTATTATTATCAATAGAACATGTACTATTAGCCATATTTTACTATTATTATCGCTAGAACTGTAATAATTATACTTATTATTCCCGATATTATCAATATAACATGCATTATTACCCATATAATGCAGTTATTGTCGCTAGAACTGTAATAATTATACTCATTACTTATATTATTAGCAATACAACGTGCATTACTACCCATATAATGCAGTTATTATCGCTAGAACTGTAATAATTATACTTATTACTTATATTATTCTCAATATAACATGCATTATTACCCATATAATGCAGTTATTATCGACAGAAGTATAATAAACATACTTATTACTTTTATTGTCATCAATGTAACATGCATTATTACCCATATTATGCAGTTATAATCGCTAGAACTATAATAAATATACTTACTACTTTTATTATCATCAATATAACATGCATTATTACGCATATTATGCAGTTATTATCGATAGAGCTATAATAAATATACTTATTACTTTTATTATTATCGATATAACATGCACTATTAGCCATATTTTACTATTATTATCGCTAGAACTATAATAATTATACTTATTACTCCCATTATTATCAATATAGCATGCACTATTAGCCATATTTTACTATTATTATCGCTAGAACTATAATAATTATACTTATTACTCCCAATATTATCAATATAACATGCATTATTACCCATATTATGCAGTTATTATCGCTAGAACTATAATAAATATACGTATTACTTTTATTATCATCAATATAACATGCATTATTACCCATATTATGCAGTTATTATCGATAGAACTGTAATAATTATACTTATTACTCCCGATATTATCAATATAACATGCATTATTACGCATATAATGAAGTTATCATAGCTAGAACTGTAATAATTATACTTATTACTTATATTATTCTCAATATAACATGCATTATTACCCATATTATGCAGTTATTATCGCCAGAACTGTAATAATTATACTTATTACTAATATTATTCTCAATATAACATGCATTATTACCCATATTATGCAGTTATAATCGCCAGAACTATAATAAATATACTTACTACTTTTATTATCATCAATATAACATGCATTATTACCCATATTATGCAGTTATTATCGATAGAACTGTAATAAATATACTTATTACTTTTATTATTATCAATATAACATGCACTATTAGCCATATTTTACTAGAATTATCGCTAGAACTGTAATAATTATACTTATTACTCCCGATATTATCAATATAACATGCATTATTATCCATATAATGCAGTTATTATCGACAGAAGTATAATAAATATACTTAATACATTTATTATCATCAATGTAACATGCATTATTACCCATATTATGCAGTTATTATCGATAGAACTGTAATAAATATACTTATTACCTTTGTTATTATATATATAACATGCACTATTAGCCATATTTTACTATTATTATCGCTAGAACTATAATAATTATACTTATTACTCCCATTATTATCAATATAGCATGCACTATTAGCCATATTTTACTATTACTATCGCTAGAACTGTAATAATTATACTTATTATTCCCGATATTATCAATATAACATGCATTATTACCCATATAATGCAGTTATTGTCGCTAGAACTGTAATAATTATACTCATTACTTATATTATTAGCAATATAACGTGCATTACTACCCATATAATGCAGTTATTATCGCTAGAACTGTAATAATTATACTTATTACTCCCGATATTATCAATATAACATGCATTATTACCCATATTATGCAGTTATTATCGATAGAACTATAATAAATATACGTATTACTTTTATTATTATCAATAGAACAAGCACTATTAGCCATATTTTACTATTATTATCGCTAGAACTATAAGAACTATACTTATTACTCCCATTATTATCAATATAGCATGCACTGTTAGCCATATTTTACTATTATTATCGCTAGAACTATAATAATTATACTTATTATTCCCGATATTATCAATATAACATGCATTATTACCCATATAATGCAGTTATTGTCGCTAGAACTGTAATAATTATACTTATTACTTATATTACTATCAATATAACATGCATTATTAATCATATTATGCAGTTATTATCGCTAGAACTGTAATAAACATACGTATTACTTTTATTATCATCAATATAACATGCACTATTAGCCATATTTTACTAGTATTATCGCTAGAACTGTAATCATTATACTTATTACTCCCGATATTATCAATATAACATGCATTATTACCCATATAATGCAGTTATTGTCGCTAGAACTGTAATAATTATACTTATTACTTATATTATTATCAATATAACATGCATTATTACCCATATTATGCAGTTATTATCGCTAGAACTGTAATAATTATACTTATTACTTATATTATTAACAATATAACATGCATTATTACCCATATTATGCAGTTATTATCGCTAGAACTATAATAAATATACGTATTACTTTTATTATCATCAATATAACATGCATTATTACCCATATTATGCAGTTATTATCGATAGAACTGTAATAAATATACTTATTACTTTTATTATTATCAATATAACATGCACTATTAGCCATATTTTACTATTATTATCGCTAGAACTATAATAATTATACTTATTACTCGCAATATTATCAATATAACATGCATTATTACCCATATAATGCAGTTATTATCGCTAGAACTATAATAAATATACGGATTACTTTTATTATCATCAACATAACATGCATTATTACCCATATTATGCAGTTATTATCGATAGAACTGTAATAAATATACTTATTACTTTTATTATTATCAATATAACATGCACTATTGGCCATATTTTACTAGTATTATCGCTAGAACTGTAATCATTATACTTATTACTCCCGATATTATCAATATAACGTTGATTATTACCCATATAATGCAGTTATTATCGCTAGAACTGTAATAGTTATACTTATTACTCCCGATATTATCAATATAACATGCATTATTAACCATATTATGCAGTTATTATCGATAGAACTATAATAAATATACGTATTACTTTTATTATTATCAATAGAACATGTACTATTAGCCATATTTTACTATTATTATCGCTAGAACTGTAATAATTATACTTATTATTCCCGATATTATCAATATAACATGCATTATTACCCATATAATGCAGTTATTGTCGCTAGAACTGTAATAATTATACTCATTACTTATATTATTAGCAATACAACGTGCATTACTACCCATATAATGCAGTTATTATCGCTAGAACTGTAATAATTATACTTATTACTTATATTATTCTCAATATAACATGCATTATTACCCATATAATGCAGTTATTATCGACAGAAGTATAATAAACATACTTATTACTTTTATTGTCATCAATGTAACATGCATTATTACCCATATTATGCAGTTATAATCGCTAGAACTATAATAAATATACTTACTACTTTTATTATCATCAATATAACATGCATTATTACGCATATTATGCAGTTATTATCGATAGAGCTATAATAAATATACTTATTACTTTTATTATTATCGATATAACATGCACTATTAGCCATATTTTACTATTATTATCGCTAGAACTATAATAATTATACTTATTACTCCCATTATTATCAATATAGCATGCACTATTAGCCATATTTTACTATTATTATCGCTAGAACTATAATAATTATACTTATTACTCCCAATATTATCAATATAACATGCATTATTACCCATATTATGCAGTTATTATCGCTAGAACTATAATAAATATACGTATTACTTTTATTATCATCAATATAACATGCATTATTACCCATATTATGCAGTTATTATCGATAGAACTGTAATAATTATACTTATTACTCCCGATATTATCAATATAACATGCATTATTACGCATATAATGAAGTTATCATAGCTAGAACTGTAATAATTATACTTATTACTTATATTATTCTCAATATAACATGCATTATTACCCATATTATGCAGTTATTATCGCCAGAACTGTAATAATTATACTTATTACTAATATTATTCTCAATATAACATGCATTATTACCCATATTATGCAGTTATAATCGCCAGAACTATAATAAATATACTTACTACTTTTATTATCATCAATATAACATGCATTATTACCCATATTATGCAGTTATAATCGCTAGAACTATAATAAATATACGTATTACTTTTATTATCATCAATATAACATGCATTATTACCCATATTATGCAGTTATTATCGATAGAACTGTAATAAATATACTTATTACTTTTATTATTATCAATATAACAAGCACTATTAGCCATATTTTACTAGTATTATCGCTAGAACTGTAATAATTATACTTATTACTCCCGATATTATCAATATAACATGCATTATTACCCATATAATGCAGTTATTATCGACAGAAGTATAATAAATATACTTATTACTTTTATTATCATCAATGTAACATGCATTATTACCCATATTATGCAGTTATTATCGATAGAACTGTAATAAATATACTTATTACTTTTATTATTATCAATATAACATGCACTATTAACCATATTTTACTATTATTATCGCTAGAACTATAATAATTATACTTATTACACGCAATATTATCAATATAACATGCATTATTACCCATATAATGCAGTTATTATCGCTAGAACTATAATGAATATACGTATTACTTTTATTATCATCAATATAACATGCATTATTACCCATATTATGCAGTTATTATCGCTAGAACTATAATAATTATACTTATTACTCCCATTATTATCAATATAGCATGCACTATTAGCCATATTCTACTATTATTATCGCTAGAACTATAATAATTATACTTATTACTCCCAATATTATCAATATAACATGCATTATTACCCATATAATGCAGTATTTGTCGCTAGAACTGTAATAATTATACTTATTACTCCCGATATTATCAATATAACATACGTTGTTACCCATATAATGCAGTTATTATCGTCAGAAGTATAATAAATATACTTATTACTTTTATTATCATCAATGTAACATGCATTATTACCCATATTATGCAGTTATAATCGCTAGAACTATAATAAATATACTTACTACTTTTATTATCATCAATATAACATGCATTATTACGCATATTATGCAGTTATTATCGATAGAGCTGTAATAAATATACTTATTACTTTTATTATTATCAATAGAACATGCACTCTTAGCCATATTTTATTATTATTATCCCTAGAACTGTAATAATTATACTTACTACTCCCGATATAATCAATATAACATGCATTATTACCCATATAATGCAGTTATTGTCGCTAGAACTGTAATAATTATACTTATTACTTATATTATTATCAATATAACATGCATTATTACCCACATAATGCAGTTATTATCGACAGAAGTATAATAAATATACTTATTACTTTTATTATCATCAATGTAACATGCATTATTACCCATATTATGCAGTTATTATCGATAGAACTGTAATAAATATACTTATTACTTTTATTATTATCAATATAACATGCACTATTAACCATATTTTACTATTATTATCGCTAGAACTATAATAATTATACTTATTACTCCCATTATTATCAATATAGCATGCACTATTAGCCATATTTTACTATTATTATCGCTAGAACTATAATAATTATACTCATTACTCCCAATATTATCAATATAACATGCATTATTACGCATATAATGCAGTTATCATAGCTAGAATTGTAATAATTATACTTATTACTTATATTATTCTCAATATAACATGCATTATTACCCATATATTGCAGTTATTATCGCTAGAACTATAATAAATATACGTATTACTTTTATTATCATCAATATAACATGCATTATTACCCATATTATGCAGTTATTATCGATAGAACTGTATTAAATATACTTATTACTTTTATTATTATCAATATAACATGCACTGTTAGCCATATTTTACTATTACTATCGCTAGAACTATAATAATTATACTTATTACACGCAATATTATCAATATAACATGCATTATTACCCACATAATGCAGTTATTATCGCTAGAACTATAATAAATATACGTATTACTTTTATTATCATCAATATAACATGCATTATTACCCATATTATGCAGTTATTATCGCTAGAACTATAATAATTATACTTATTACTCCCATTATTATCAATATAGCATGCACTATTAGCCATATTCTACTATTATTATCGCTAGAACTATAATAATTATACTTATTACTCCCAATATTATCAATATAACATGCATTATTACCCATATAATGCAGTATTTATCGCTATAACTGTAATAATTATACTTACTACTCCCGATATTATCAATATAACATACGTTATTACCCATATAATGCAGTTATTATCGTCAGAAGTATAATAAATATACTTATTACTTTTATTATCATCAATGTAACATGCATTATTACCCATATTATGCAGTTATAATCGCTAGAACTATAATAAATATACTTACTACTTTTATTATCATCAATATAACATGCATTATTACGCATATTATGCAGTTATTATCGATAGAGCTATAATAAATATACTTATTACTTTTATTATTATCAATAGAACATGCACTCTTAGCCATATTTTATTATTATTATCCCTAGAACTGTAATAATTATACTTATTACTCCCGATATAATCAATATAACATGCATTATTCCCCATATAATGCAGTTATTGTCGCTAGAACTGTAATAATTATACTTATTACTTATATTATTATCAATATAACATGCATTATTACCCATATTATGCAGTTATTATCGCTAGAACTATAATAAATATACGTATTACACTTATTATCATCAATATAACATGCATTATTACCCATATTATGCAGTTATTATCGATAGAACTGTAATAATTATACTTATTACTTATATTATTATCAATATAACATGCATTATTACCCATATTATGCAGTTATAATCGCTAGAACTATAATAAATATACGTATTACTTTTATTATCATCAATATAACATGCATTATTACCCATATTATGCAGTTATTATCGACAGAACTGTAATAAATATACTTATTACTTTTATTATTATCAATATAACAAGCACTATTAGCCATATTTTACTAGTATTATCGCTAGAACTGTAATAATTATACTTATTACTCCCGATATTATCAATATAACATGCATTATTACCCATATAATGCAGTTATTATCGACAGAAGTATAATAAATATACTTATTACTTTTATTATCATCAATGTAACATGCATTATTACCCATATTATGCAGTTATTATCGCTAGAACTATAATAATTATACTTATTACTCCCATTATTATCAATATAGCATGCACTATTAGCCATATTCTACTATTATTATCGCTAGAACTATAATAATTATACTTATTACTCCCAATATTATCAATATAACATGCATTATTACCCATATAATGCAGTATTTGTCGCTAGAACTGTAATAATTATACTTATTACTCCCGATATTATCAATATAACATACGTTGTTACCCATATAATGCAGTTATTATCGTCAGAAGTATAATAAATATACTTATTACTTTTATTATCATCAATGTAACATGCATTATTACCCATATTATGCAGTTATAATCGCTAGAACTATAATAAATATACTTACTACTTTTATTATCATCAATATAACATGCATTATTACGCATATTATGCAGTTATTATCGATAGAGCTGTAATAAATATACTTATTACTTTTATTATTATCAATAGAACATGCACTCTTAGCCATATTTTATTATTATTATCCCTAGAACTGTAATAATTATACTTATTACTCCCGATATAATCAATATAACATGCATTATTACCCATATAATGCAGTTATTGTCGCTAGAACTGTAATAATTATACTTATTACTTATATTATTATCAATATAACATGCATTATTACCCACATAATGCAGTTATTATCGACAGAAGTATAATAAATATACTTATTACTTTTATTATCATCAATGTAACATGCATTATTACCCATATTATGCAGTTATTATCGCTAGAACTATAATAAATATACGTATTACTTTTATTATCATCAATATAACATGCATTATTACCCATATTATGCAGTTATTATCGCTAGAACTATAATAATTATACTTATTACTCCCATTATTATCAATATAGCATGCACTATTAGCCATATTCTACTATTATTATCGCTAGAACTATAATAATTATACTTATTACTCCCAATATTATCAATATAACATGCATTATTACCCATATAATGCAGTATTTATCGCTATAACTGTAATAATTATACTTACTACTCCCGATATTATCAATATAACATACGTTATTACCCATATAATGCAGTTATTATCGTCAGAAGTATAATAAATATACTTATTACTTTTATTATCATCAATGTAACATGCATTATTACCCATATTATGCAGTTATAATCGCTAGAACTATAATAAATATACTTACTACTTTTATTATCATCAATATAACATGCATTATTACGCATATTATGCAGTTATTATCGATAGAGCTATAATAAATATACTTATTACTTTTATTATTATCAATAGAACATGCACTCTTAGCCATATTTTATTATTATTATCCCTAGAACTGTAATAATTATACTTATTACTCCCGATATAATCAATATAACATGCATTATTCCCCATATAATGCAGTTATTGTCGCTAGAACTGTAATAATTATACTTATTACTTATATTATTATCAATATAACATGCATTATTACCCATATTATGCAGTTATTATCGCTAGAACTATAATAAATATACGTATTACACTTATTATCATCAATATAACATGCATTATTACCCATATTATGCAGTTATTATCGATAGAACTGTAATAATTATACTTATTACTTATATTATTATCAATATAACATGCATTATTACCCATATAATGCAGTTATTATCGACAGAAGTATAATAAATATACTTATTACTTTTATTATTATCAATATAACATGCACTATTAACCATATTTTACTATTATTCTCGCTAGAACTATAATAATTATACTCATCACTTCCAATGTTATCAATATAACATGCATTATTACCCATATTATGCAGTTATTATCGCTAGAACTATAATAAATATACGTATTACTTTTATTATCATCAATATAACATGCATTATTACCCATATTATGCAGTTATTATCGATAGAACTGTAATAAATATACTTATTACTTTTATTATTATCAATATAACATGCACTATTGGCCATATTTTACTAGTATTATCGCTAGAACTGTAATCATTATACTTATTACTCCCGATATTATCAATATAACGTTGATTATTACCCAAATAATGCAGTTATTATCGCTAGAACTGTAATAATTATACTTATTACTCCCGATATTATCAATATAACATGCGTTATTACCCATATAATGCAGTTATTATCGACAGAGGTATAATAAATATACTTATTACTTTTATTATCATCAATGTAACATGCATTATTACCCATATTATGCCCTTATTATCGATAGAATTGTAATAAATATACTTATTACTTTTATTATTATCGAGATAACATGCACTATTAGCCATATTTTACTATTATTATCGCTAGAACTATAATAATTATACTCATTACTTCCAATGTTATCAATATAACATGCATTATTACCCATATTATGCAGTTATTATCGCTAGAACTATAATAAATATACGTATTACTTTTATTATCATCAATATAACATGCATTATTACCCATATTATGCAGTTATTATCGATAGAACTGTAATAATTATACTTATTACTCCCGATATTATCAATATAACATGCATTATTACGCATATAATGCAGTTATCATAGCTAGAACTGTAATAATTATACTTATTACTTATATTATTCTCAATATAACATGCATTATTACCCATATTATGCAGTTATAATCGCTAGAACTATAATAAATATACTTACTACTTTTATTATCATCAATATAACATGCATTATTACGCATATTATGCAGTTCTTATCGATAGAGCTATAATAAATATACTTATTACTTTTATTATTATCAATAGAACATGCACTCTTAGCCATATTTTATTATTATTATCCCTAGAACTGTAATAATTATACTTATTACTCCCGATATAATCAATATAACATGCATTATTACCCATATAATGCAGTTATTGTCGCTAGAACTGTAATAATTATACTTATTACTTATATTATTATCAATATAACATGCATTATTACCCATATTATCCAGTTATTATCGCTAGAACTATAATAAATATACGTATTACTTTTATTATCATCAATATAACATGCATTATTACCCATATTATGCAGTTATTATCGATAGAACTGTAATAAATATACTTATTACTTTTATTATTATCAATATAACATGCACTATTAGCCATATTTTACTATTATTATCGCTAGAACTATAATAAATATACGTATTACTTTTATTATCATCAATATAACATGCATTATTACCCACATTATGCAGTTATTATCGATAGAACTGTAATAAATATACTTATTACTTTTATTATTATCAATATAACATGCACTATTGGCCATATTTTACTAGTATTATCGCTAGAACTGTAATCATTATACTTATTACTCCCGATATTATCAATATAACGTTGATTATTACCCAAATAATGCAGTTATTATCGCTAGAACTGTAATAATTATACTCATTACTCCCGATATTATCAATATAACATGCGTTATTACCCATATAATGCAGTTATTATCGACAGAGGTATAATAAATATACTTATTACTTTTATTATCATCAATGTAACATGCATTATTACCCATATTATGCCCTTATTATCGATAGAATTGTAATAAATATACTTATTACTTTTATTATTATCGAGATAACATGCACTATTAGCCATATTTTACTATTATTATCGCTAGAACTATAATAAGTATACTCATTACTTCCAATATTATCAATATAACATGCATTATTACCCATATTATGCAGTTATTATCGCTAGAACTATAATAAATATACGTATTACTTTTATTATCATCAATATAACATGCATTATTACCCATATTATGCAGTTAATATCGATAGAACTGTAATAATTATACTTATTACTCCCGATATTATCAATATAACATGCATTATTACGCATATAATGCAGTTATCATAGCTAGAACTGTAATAATTATACTTATTACTTATATTATTCTCAATATAACATGCATTATTACCCATATTATGCAGTTATAATCGCTAGAACTATAATAAATATACTTACTACTTTTATTATCATCAATATAACATGCATTATTACGCATATTATGCAGTTCTTATCGATAGAGCTATAATAAATATACTTATTACTTTTATTATTATCAATAGAACATGCACTCTTAGCCATATTTTATTATTATTATCCCTAGAACTGTAATAATTATACTTACTACTCCCGATATAATCAATATAACATGCATTATTACCCATATAATGCAGTTATTGTCGCTAGAACTGTAATAATTATACTTATTACTTATATTATTATCAATATAACATGCATTATTACCCACATAATGCAGTTATTATCGACAGAAGTATAATAAATATACTTATTACTTTTATTATCATCAATGTAACATGCATTATTACCCATATTATGCAGTTATTATCGATAGAACTGTAATAAATATACTTATTACTTTTATTATTATCAATATAACATGCACTATTAACCATATTTTACTATTATTATCGCTAGAACTATAATAATTATACTTATTACTCCCATTATTATCAATATAGCATGCACTATTAGCCATATTTTACTATTATTATCGCTAGAACTATAATAATTATACTCATTACTCCCAATATTATCAATATAACATGCATTATTACGCATATAATGCAGTTATCATAGCTAGAATTGTAATAATTATACTTATTACTTATATTATTCTCAATATAACATGCATTATTACCCATATATTGCAGTTATTATCGCTAGAACTATAATAAATATACGTATTACTTTTATTATCATCAATATAACATGCATTATTACCCATATTATGCAGTTATTATCGATAGAACTGTATTAAATATACTTATTACTTTTATTATTATCAATATAACATGCACTGTTAGCCATATTTTACTATTACTATCGCTAGAACTATAATAATTATACTTATTACACGCAATATAATCAATATAACATGCATTATTACCCACATAATGCAGTTATTATCGCTAGAACTATAATAAATATACGTATTACTTTTATTATCATCAATATAACATGCATTATTACCCATATTATGCAGTTATTATCGCTAGAACTATAATAATTATACTTATTACTCCCATTATTATCAATATAGCATGCACTATTAGCCATATTCTACTATTATTATCGCTAGAACTATAATAATTATACTTATTACTCCCAATATTATCAATATAACATGCATTATTACCCATATAATGCAGTATTTATCGCTATAACTGTAATAATTATACTTACTACTCCCGATATTATCAATATAACATACGTTATTACCCATATAATGCAGTTATTATCGTCAGAAGTATAATAAATATACTTATTACTTTTATTATCATCAATGTAACATGCATTATTACCCATATTATGCAGTTATAATCGCTAGAACTATAATAAATATACTTACTACTTTTATTATCATCAATATAACATGCATTATTACGCATATTATGCAGTTATTATCGATAGAGCTATAATAAATATACTTATTACTTTTATTATTATCAATAGAACATGCACTCTTAGCCATATTTTATTATTATTATCCCTAGAACTGTAATAATTATACTTATTACTCCCGATATAATCAATATAACATGCATTATTCCCCATATAATGCAGTTATTGTCGCTAGAACTGTAATAATTATACTTATTACTTATATTATTATCAATATAACATGCATTATTACCCATATTATGCAGTTATTATCGCTAGAACTATAATAAATATACGTATTACACTTATTATCATCAATATAACATGCATTATTACCCATATTATGCAGTTATTATCGATAGAACTGTAATAATTATACTTATTACTTATATTATTATCAATATAACATGCATTATTACCCATATTATGCAGTTATAATCGCTAGAACTATAATAAATATACGTATTACTTTTATTATCATCAATATAACATGCATTATTACCCATATAATGCAGTTATTATCGACAGAGGTATAATAAATATACTTATTACTTTTATTATCATCAATGTAACATGCATTATTACCCATATTATGCCCTTATTATCGATAGAATTGTAATAAATATACTTATTACTTTTATTATTATCGAGATAACATGCACTATTAGCCATATTTTACTATTATTATCGCTAGAACTATAATAAGTATACTCATTACTTCCAATATTATCAATATAACATGCATTATTACCCATATTATGCAGTTATTATCGCTAGAACTATAATAAATATACGTATTACTTTTATTATCATCAATATAACATGCATTATTACCCATATTATGCAGTTAATATCGATAGAACTGTAATAATTATACTTATTACTCCCGATATTATCAATATAACATGCATTATTACGCATATAATGCAGTTATCATAGCTAGAACTGTAATAATTATACTTATTACTTATATTATTCTCAATATAACATGCATTATTACCCATATTATGCAGTTATAATCGCTAGAACTATAATAAATATACTTACTACTTTTATTATCATCAATATAACATGCATTATTACGCATATTATGCAGTTCTTATCGATAGAGCTATAATAAATATACTTATTACTTTTATTATTATCAATAGAACATGCACTCTTAGCCATATTTTATTATTATTATCCCTAGAACTGTAATAATTATACTTACTACTCCCGATATAATCAATATAACATGCATTATTATCCATATAATGCAGTTATTGTCGCTAGAACTGTAATAATTATACTTATTACTTATATTATTATCAATATAACATGCATTATTACCCACATAATGCAGTTATTATCGACAGAAGTATAATAAATATACTTATTACTTTTATTATCATCAATGTAACATGCATTATTACCCATATTATGCAGTTATTATCGATAGAACTGTAATAAATATACTTATTACTTTTATTATTATCAATATAACATGCACTATTAACCATATTTTACTATTATTATCGCTAGAACTATAATAATTATACTTATTACTCCCATTATTATCAATATAGCATGCACTATTAGCCATATTTTACTATTATTATCGCTAGAACTATAATAATTATACTCATTACTCCCAATATTATCAATATAACATGCATTATTACGCATATAATGCAGTTATCATAGCTAGAATTGTAATAATTATACTTATTACTTATATTATTCTCAATATAACATGCATTATTACCCATATATTGCAGTTATTATCGCTAGAACTATAATAAATATACGTATTACTTTTATTATCATCAATATAACATGCATTATTACCCATATTATGCAGTTATTATCGATAGAACTGTATTAAATATACTTATTACTTTTATTATTATCAATATAACATGCACTGTTAGCCATATTTTACTATTACTATCGCTAGAACTATAATAATTATACTTATTACACGCAATATTATCAATATAACATGCATTATTACCCACATAATGCAGTTATTATCGCTAGAACTATAATAAATATACGTTTTACTTTTATTATCATCAATATAACATGCATTATTACCCATATTATGCAGTTATTATCGCTAGAACTATAATAATTATACTTATTACTCCCATTATTATCAATATAGCATGCACTATTAGCCATATTCTACTATTATTATCGCTAGAACTATAATAATTATACTTATTACTCCCAATATTATCAATATAACATGCATTATTACCCATATAATGCAGTATTTATCGCTATAACTGTAATAATTATACTTACTACTCCCGATATTATCAATATAACATACGTTATTACCCATATAATGCAGTTATTATCGTCAGAAGTATAATAAATATACTTATTACTTTTATTATCATCAATGTAACATGCATTATTACCCATATTATGCAGTTATAATCGCTAGAACTATAATAAATATACTTACTACTTTTATTATCATCAATATAACATGCATTATTACGCATATTATGCAGTTATTATCGATAGAGCTATAATAAATATACTTATTACTTTTATTATTATCAATAGAACATGCACTCTTAGCCATATTTTATTATTATTATCCCTAGAACTGTAATAATTATACTTATTACTCCCGATATAATCAATATAACATGCATTATTCCCCATATAATGCAGTTATTGTCGCTAGAACTGTAATAATTATACTTATTACTTATATTATTATCAATATAACATGCATTATTACCCATATTATGCAGTTATTATCGCTAGAACTATAATAAATATACGTATTACACTTATTATCATCAATATAACATGCATTATTACCCATATTATGCAGTTATTATCGATAGAACTGTAATAATTATACTTATTACTTATATTATTATCAATATAACATGCATTATTACCCATATTATGCAGTTATAATCGCTAGAACTATAATAAATATACGTATTACTTTTATTATCATCAATATAACATGCATTATTACCCATATTATGCAGTTATTATCGACAGAACTGTAATAAATATACTTATTACTTTTATTATTATCAATATAACAAGCACTATTAGCCATATTTTACTAGTATTATCGCTAGAACTGTAATAATTATACTTATTACTCCCGATATTATCAATATAACATGCATTATTACCCATATAATGCAGTTATTATCGACAGAAGTATAATAAATATACTTATTACTTTTATTATCATCAATGTAACATGCATTATTACCCATATTATGCAGTTATTATCGATAGAACTGTAATAAATATACTTATTACTTTTATTATTATCAATATAACATGCACTATTAACCATATTTTACTATTATTATCGCTAGAACTATAATAATTATACTTATTACACGCAATATTATCAATATAACATGCATTATTACCCATATAATGCAGTTATTATCGCTAGAACTATAATAAATATACGTATTACTTTTATTATCATCAATATAACATGCATTATTACCCATATTATGCAGTTATTATCGCTAGAACTATAATAATTATACTTATTACTCCCATTATTATCAATATAGCATGCACTATTAGCCATATTCTACTATTATTATCGCTAGAACTATAATAATTATACTTATTACTCCCAATATTATCAATATAACATGCATTATTACCCATATAATGCAGTATTTGTCGCTAGAACTGTAATAATTATACTTATTACTCCCGATATTATCAATATAACATACGTTGTTACCCATATAATGCAGTTATTATCGTCAGAAGTATAATAAATATACTTATTACTTTTATTATCATCAATGTAACATGCATTATTACCCATATTATGCAGTTATAATCGCTAGAACTATAATAAATATACTTACTACTTTTATTATCATCAATATAACATGCATTATTACGCATATTATGCAGTTATTATCGATAGAGCTGTAATAAATATACTTATTACTTTTATTATTATCAATAGAACATGCACTCTTAGCCATATTTTATTATTATTATCCCTAGAACTGTAATAATTATACTTATTACTCCCGATATAATCAATATAACATGCATTATTACCCATATAATGCAGTTATTGTCGCTAGAACTGTAATAATTATACTTATTACTTATATTATTATCAATATAACATGCATTATTACCCACATAATGCAGTTATTATCGACAGAAGTATAATAAATATACTTATTACTTTTATTATCATCAATGTAACATGCATTATTACCCATATTATGCAGTTATTATCGATAGAACTGTAATAATTATACTTATTACTTATATTATTATCAATATAACATGCATTATTACCCATATAATGCAGTTATTATCGACAGAAGTATAATAAATATACTTATTACTTTTATTATCATCAATGTAACATGCATTATTACCCATATTATGCAGTTATTATCGATAGAACTGTAATAAATATACTTATTACTTTTATTATTATCAATATAACATGCACTATTAACCATATTTTACTATTATTATCGCTAGAACTATAATAATTATACTTATTACTCCCATTATTATCAATATAGCATGCACTATTAGCCATATTTTACTATCATTATCGCTAGAACTATAATAATTATACTTATTACTCCCAATATTATCAATATAACATGCATTATTACGCATATAATGCAGTTATCATAGCTAGAATTGTAATAATTATACTTATTACTTATATTATTCTCAATATAACATGCATTATTACCCATATATTGCAGTTATTATCGCTAGAACTATAATAAATATACGTATTACTTTTATTATCATCAATACAACATGCATTCTTACCCATATTATGCAGTTATTATCGATAGAACTGTAATAAATATACTTATTACTTTTATTATTATCAATATAACATGCACTGTTAGCCATATTTTACTATTACTATCGCTAGAACTATAATAAATATACGTATTACTTTTATTATCATCAATATAACATGCATTATTACCCATATTATGCAGTTATTATCGATAGAACTGTAATAAATATACTTATTACTTTTATTATTATCAATATAACATGCACTATTGGCCATATTTTACTAGTATTATCGCTAGAACTGTAATCATTATACTTATTACTCCCGATATTATCAATATAACGTTGATTATTACCCAAATAATGCAGTTATTATCGCTAGAACTGTAATAATTATACTTATTACTCCCGATATTATCAATATAACATGCGTTATTACCCATATAATGCAGTTATTATCGACAGAGGTATAATAAATATACTTATTACTTTTATTATCATCAATGTAACATGCATTATTACCCATATTATGCCCTTATTATCGATAGAATTGTAATAAATATACTTATTACTTTTATTATTATCGAGATAACATGCACTATTAGCCATATTTTACTATTATTATCGCTAGAACTATAATAATTATACTCATTACTTCCAATGTTATCAATATAACATGCATTATTACCCATATTATGCAGTTATTATCGCTAGAACTATAATAAATATACGTATTACTTTTATTATCATCAATATAACATGCATTATTACCCATATTATGCAGTTATTATCGATAGAACTGTAATAATTATACTTATTACTCCCGATATTATCAATATAACATGCATTATTACGCATATAATGCAGTTATCATAGCTAGAACTGTAATAATTATACTTATTACTTATATTATTCTCAATATAACATGCATTATTACCCATATTATGCAGTTATAATCGCTAGAACTATAATAAATATACTTACTACTTTTATTATCATCAATATAACATGCATTATTACGCATATTATGCAGTTCTTATCGATAGAGCTATAATAAATATACTTATTACTTTTATTATTATCAATAGAACATGCACTCTTAGCCATATTTTATTATTATTATCCCTAGAACTGTAATAATTATACTTATTACTCCCGATATAATCAATATAACATGCATTATTACCCATATAATGCAGTTATTGTCGCTAGAACTGTAATAATTATACTTATTACTTATATTATTATCAATATAACATGCATTATTACCCATATTATCCAGTTATTATCGCTAGAACTATAATAAATATACGTATTACTTTTATTATCATCAATATAACATGCATTATTACCCACATTATGCAGTTATTATCGATAGAACTGTAATAAATATACTTATTACTTTTATTATTATCAATATAACATGCACTATTGGCCATATTTTACTAGTATTATCGCTAGAACTGTAATCATTATACTTATTACTCCCGATATTATCAATATAACGTTGATTATTACCCAAATAATGCAGTTATTATCGCTAGAACTGTAATAATTATACTCATTACTCCCGATATTATCAATATAACATGCGTTATTACCCATATAATGCAGTTATTATCGACAGAGGTATAATAAATATACTTATTACTTTTATTATCATCAATGTAACATGCATTATTACCCATATTATGCCCTTATTATCGATAGAATTGTAATAAATATACTTATTACTTTTATTATTATCGAGATAACATGCACTATTAGCCATATTTTACTATTATTATCGCTAGAACTATAATAAGTATACTCATTACTTCCAATATTATCAATATAACATGCATTATTACCCATATTATGCAGTTATTATCGCTAGAACTATAATAAATATACGTATTACTTTTATTATCATCAATATAACATGCATTATTACCCATATTATGCAGTTAATATCGATAGAACTGTAATAATTATACTTATTACTCCCGATATTATCAATATAACATGCATTATTACGCATATAATGCAGTTATCATAGCTAGAACTGTAATCATTATACTTATTACTCCCGATATTATCAATATAACGTTGATTATTACCCAAATAATGCAGTTATTATCGCTAGAACTGTAATAATTATACTTATTACTCCCGATATCATCAATATAACATGCGTTATTACCCATATAATGCAGTTATTATCGACAGAAGTATAATAAATATATTTATTACTTTTATTATCATCAATGTAACATGCATTATTACCCATATTATGCCGTTATTATCGATAGAACTGTAATAAATATACTTATTACTTTTATTATTATCGATATAACATGCACTATTAGCCATATTTTACTATTATTATCGCTAGAACTATAATAATTATACTTATTACTCCCAATATTATCAATATAACATGCATTATTACCCATATTATGCAGTTATTATCGCTAGAACTATAATAAATATACGTATTACTTTTATTATCATCAATATAACATGCATTATTACCCATATTATGCAGTTATTATCGATAGAACTGTAATAATTATACTTATTACTCCCGATATTATCAATATAACATGCATTATTACGCATATAATGCAGTTATCATAGCTAGAACTGTAATAATTATACTTATTACTTATATTATTCTCAATATAACATGCATTATTACCCATATTATGCAGTTATAATCGCTAGAACTATAATAAATATACTTACTACTTTTATTATCATCAATATAACATGCATTATTACGCATATTATGCAGTTCTTATCGATAGAGCTATAATAAATATACTTATTACTTTTATTATTATCAATAGAACATGCACTCTTAGCCATATTTTATTATTATTATCCCTAGAACTGTAATAATTATACTTATTACTCCCGATATAATCAATATAACATGCATTATTACCCATATAATGCAGTTATTGTCGCTAGAACTGTAATAATTATACTTATTACTTATATTATTATCAATATAACATGCATTATTACCCATATTATCCAGTTATTATCGCTAGAACTATAATAAATATACGTATTACTTTTATTATCATCAATATAACATGCATTATTACCCATATTATGCAGTTATTATCGATAGAACTGTAATAAATATACTTATTACTTTTATTATTATCAATATAACATGCACTATTAGCCATATTTTACTATTATTATCGCTAGAACTATAATAAATATACGTATTACTTTTATTATCATCAATATAACATGCATTATTACCCACATTATGCAGTTATTATCGATAGAACTGTAATAAATATACTTATTACTTTTATTATTATCAATATAACATGCACTATTGGCCATATTTTACTAGTATTATCGCTAGAACTGTAATCATTATACTTATTACTCCCGATATTATCAATATAACGTTGATTATTACCCAAATAATGCAGTTATTATCGCTAGAACTGTAATAATTATACTCATTACTCCCGATATTATCAATATAACATGCGTTATTACCCATATAATGCAGTTATTATCGACAGAGGTATAATAAATATACTTATTACTTTTATTATCATCAATGTAACATGCATTATTACCCATATTATGCCCTTATTATCGATAGAATTGTAATAAATATACTTATTACTTTTATTATTATCGAGATAACATGCACTATTAGCCATATTTTACTATTATTATCGCTAGAACTATAATAAGTATACTCATTACTTCCAATATTATCAATATAACATGCATTATTACCCATATTATGCAGTTATTATCGCTAGAACTATAATAAATATACGTATTACTTTTATTATCATCAATATAACATGCATTATTACCCATATTATGCAGTTAATATCGATAGAACTGTAATAATTATACTTATTACTCCCGATATTATCAATATAACATGCATTATTACGCATATAATGCAGTTATCATAGCTAGAACTGTAATCATTATACTTATTACTCCCGATATTATCAATATAACGTTGATTATTACCCAAATAATGCAGTTATTATCGCTAGAACTGTAATAATTATACTTATTACTCCCGATATCATCAATATAACATGCGTTATTACCCATATAATGCAGTTATTATCGACAGAAGTATAATAAATATATTTATTACTTTTATTATCATCAATGTAACATGCATTATTACCCATATTATGCCGTTATTATCGATAGAACTGTAATAAATATACTTATTACTTTTATTATTATCGATATAACATGCACTATTAGCCATATTTTACTATTATTATCGCTAGAACTATAATAATTATACTTATTACTCCCAATATTATCAATATAACATGCATTATTACCCATATTATGCAGTTATTATCGCTAGAACTATAATAAATATACGTATTACTTTTATTATCATCAATATAACATGCATTATTACCCATATTATGCAGTTATTATCGATAGAACTGTAATAATTATACTTATTACTCCCGATATTATCAATATAACATGCATTATTACGCATATAATGCAGTTATCATAGCTAGAACTGTAATAATTATACTTATTACTTATATTATTCTCAATATAACATGCATTATTACCCATATTATGCAGTTATTATCGCTAGAACTGTAATAATTATACTTATTATTTATATTATTATGAATATAACATGCATTATTACCCATATTATGCAGTTATTATCGCTAGAACTGTAATAATTATACTTATTACTTATATTATTAGCAATATAACGTGCATTATTACCCAAATAATGCAGTTATTATCGCTAGAACTGTAATAATTATACTTATTACTTATATTATTCTCAATATAACATGCATTATTAATCATATTATGCAGTTATTATCGCTAGAACTGTAATAAACATACGTATTACTTTTATTATCATCAATATAACATGCACTATTAGCCATATTTTACTAGTATTATCGCTAGAACTGTAATCATTATACTTATTACTCCCGATATTATCAATATAACATGCATTATTACCCATATAATGCAGTTATTGTCGCTAGAACTGTAATAATTATACTTATTACTTATATTATTATCAATATAACATGCATTATTACCCATATTATGCAGTTATTATCGCTAGAACTGTAATAATTATACTTATTACTTATATTATTATCAATGTAACATGCATTATTACCCATATTATGCAGTTATTATCGCTAGAACTATAATAAATATACGTATTACTTTTATTATCATCAATATAACATGCATTATTACCCATATTATGCAGTTATTATCGATAGAACTGTAATAAATATACTTATTACTTTTATTATTATCAATATAACATGCACTATTAGCCATATTTTACTATTATTATCGCTAGAACTATAATAATTATACTTATTACTCGCAATATTATCAATATAACATGCATTATTACCCATATAATGCAGTTATTATCGCTAGAACTATAATAAATATACGGATTACTTTTATTATCATCAATATAACATGCATTATTACCCATATTATGCAGTTATTATCGATAGAACTGTAATAAATATACTTATTACTTTTATTATTATCAATATAACATGCACTATTGGCCATATTTTACTAGTATTATCGCTAGAACTGTAATCATTATACTTATTACTCCCGATATTATCAATATAACGTTGATTATTACCCAAATAATGCAGTTATTATCGCTAGAACTGTAATAATTATACTTATTACTCCCGATATTATCAATATAACATGCGTTATTACCCATATAATGCAGTTATTATCGACAGAAGTATAATAAATATATTTATTACTTTTATTATCATCAATGTAACATGCATTATTACCCATATTATGCCGTTATTATCGATAGAACTGTAATAAATATACTTATTACTTTTATTATTATCGATATAACATGCACTATTAGCCATATTTTACTAGTATTATCGCTAGAACTGTAATCATTATACTTATTACTCCCGATATTATCAATATAACATGCATTATTACCCATATAATGCAGTTATTGTCGCTAGAACTGTAATAATTATACTTATTACTTATATTATTATCAATATAACATGCATTATTACCCATATTATGCAGTTATTATCGCTAGAACTGTAATAATTATACTTATTACTTATATTATTATGAATGTAACAGGCATTATTACCCATATTATGCAGTTATTATCGCTAGAACTGTAATAATTATACTTATTGCTTATATTATTCTTAATATAACATCCATTATTACCCAAATAATGCAGTTATTATCGCTAGAACTGTAATAACTATACTTATTACTAATATTATTCTCAATATAACATGCATTATTACCCATATTATGCAGTTATAATCGCCAGAACTGTAATAAATATACTTACTACTTTTATTATCATCAATATAACATGCATTATTACCCATATTATGCAGTTATAATCGCTAGAACTATAACAAATATACGTATTACTTTTATTATCATCAATATAACATGCATTATTACCCATATTATGCAGTTATTATCGATAGAACTGTAATAAATATACTTATTACTTTTATTATTATCAATATAACAAGCACTATTAGCCATATTTTACTAGTATTATCGCTAGAACTGTAATAATTATACTTATTACTCCCGATATTATCAATATAACATGCATTATTACCCATATAATGCAGTTATTATCGACAGAAGTATAATAAATATACTTATTACTTTTATTATCATCAATGTAACATGCATTATTACCCATATTATGCAGTTATTATCGATAGAACTGTAATAAATATACTTATTACTTTTATTATTATCAATATAACATGCACTATTAACCATATTTTACTATTATTATCGCTAGAACTATAATAATTATACTTATTACACGCAATATTATCAATATAACATGCATTATTACCCATATAATGCAGTTATTATCGCTAGAACTATAATAAATATACGTATTACTTTTATTATCATCAATATAACATGCATTATTACCCATATTATGCAGTTACTATCGCTAGAACTATAATAATTATACTTATTACTCCCATTATTATCAATATAGCATGCACTATTAGCCATATTCTACTATTATTATCGCTAGAACTATAATAATTATACTTATTACTCCCAATATTATCAATATAACATGCATTATTACCCATATAATGCAGTATTTGTCGCTAGAACTGTAATAATTATACTTATTACTCCCGATATTATCAATATAACATACGTTGTTACCCATATAATGCAGTTATTATCGTCAGAAGTATAATAAATATACTTATTACTTTTATTATCATCAATGTAACATGCATTATTACCCATATTATGCAGTTATAATCGCTAGAACTATAATAAATATACTTACTACTTTTATTATCATCAATATAACATGCATTATTACGCATATTATGCAGTTATTATCGATAGAGCTGTAATAAATATACTTATTACTTTTATTATTATCAATAGAACATGCACTCTTAGCCATATTTTATTATTATTATCCCTAGAACTGTAATAATTATACTTATTACTCCCGATATAATCAATATAACATGCATTATTACCCATATAATGCAGTTATTGTCGCTAGAACTGTAATAATTATACTTATTACTTATATTATTATCAATATAACATGCATTATTACCCACATAATGCAGTTATTATCGACAGAAGTATAATAAATATACTTATTACTTTTATTATCATCAATGTAACATGCATTATTACCCATATTATGCAGTTATTATCGATAGAACTGTAATAAATATACTTATTACTTTTATTATTATCAATATAACATGCACTATTAACCATATTTTACTATTATTATCGCTAGAACTATAATAATTATACTTATTACTCCCATTGTTATCAATATAGCATGCACTATTAGCCATATTTTACTATTATTATCGCTAGAACTATAATAATTATACTTATTACTCCCAATATTATCAATATAACATGCATTATTACGCATATAATGCAGTTATCATAGCTAGAATTGTAATAATTATACTTATTACTTATATTATTCTCAATATAACATGCATTATTACCCATATATTGCAGTTATTATCGCTAGAACTATAATAAATATACGTATTACTTTTATTATCATCAATATAACATGCATTATTACCCATATTATGCAGTTATTATCGATAGAACTGTATTAAATATACTTATTACTTTTATTATTATCAATATAACATGCACTGTTAGCCATATTTTACTATTACTATCGCTAGAACTATAATAATTATACTTATTACACGCAATATTATCAATATAACATGCATTATTACCCATATAATGCAGTTATTATCGCTAGAACTATAATAAATATACGTATTACTTTTATTATCATCAATATAACATGCATTATTACCCATATTATGCAGTTATTATCGCTAGAACTATAATAATTATACTTATTACTCCCATTATTATCAATATAGCATGCACTATTAGCCATATTCTACTATTATTATCGCTAGAACTATAATAATTATACTTATTACTCCCAATATTATCAATATAACATGCATTATTACCGATATAATGCAGTATTTATCGCTATAACTGTAATAATTATACTTACTACTCCCGATATTATCAATATAACATACGTTATTACCCATATAATGCAGTTATTATCGTCAGAATAAGTATAATAAATATACTTATTACTTTTATTATCATCAATGTAACATGCATTATTACCCATATTATGCAGTTATAATCGCTAGAACTATAATAAATATACTTACTACTTTTATTATCATCAATATAACATGCATTATTACGCATATTATGCAGTCATTATCGATAGAGCTATAATAAATATACTTATTACTTTTATTATTATCAATAGAACATGCACTCTTAGCCATATTTTATTATTATTATCCCTAGAACTGTAATAATTATACTTATTACTCCCGATATAATCAATATAACATGCATTATTCCCCATATAATGCAGTTATTGTCGCTAGAACTGTAATAATTATACTTATTACTTATATTATTATCAATATAACATGCATTATTACCCATATTATGCAGTTATTATCGCTAGAACTATAATAAATATACGTATTACACTTATTATCATCAATATAACATGCATTATTACCCATATTATGCAGTTATTATCGATAGAACTGTAATAATTATACTTATTACTTATATTATTATCAATATAACATGCATTATTACCCATATAATGCAGTTATTATCGACAGAAGTATAATAAATATACTTATTACTTTTATTATCATCAATGTAACATGCA
Source organism: Megachile leachella (assembly GCA_963576845.1). Lineage (NCBI taxonomy): Eukaryota > Metazoa > Arthropoda > Insecta > Hymenoptera > Megachilidae > Megachile > Megachile leachella. The sequence goes on along the minus strand of CAUYWW010000201.1, from coordinate 1,234,272 downwards.
TTATTACCCATATTATGCAGTTATTATCGATAGAACTGTAATAAATATACTTATTACTTTTATTATTATCAATATAACATGCACTATTAACCATATTTTACTATTATTATCGCTAGAACTATAATAATTATACTTATTACTCCCATTATTATCAATATAGCATGCACTATTAGCCATATTTTACTATCATTATCGCTAGAACTATAATAATTATACTTATTACTCCCAATATTATCAATATAACATGCATTATTACGCATATAATGCAGTTATCATAGCTAGAATTGTAATAATTATACTTATTACTTATATTATTCTCAATATAACATGCATTATTACCCATATATTGCAGTTATTATCGCTAGAACTATAATAAATATACGTATTACTTTTATTATCATCAATATAACATGCATTCTTACCCATATTATGCAGTTATTATCGATAGAACTGTAATAAATATACTTATTACTTTTATTATTATCAATATAACATGCACTGTTAGCCATATTTTACTATTACTATCGCTAGAACTATAATAAATATACGTATTACTTTTATTATCATCAATATAACATGCATTATTACCCATATTATGCAGTTATTATCGATAGAACTGTAATAAATATACTTATTACTTTTATTATTATCAATATAACATGCACTATTGGCCATATTTTACTAGTATTATCGCTAGAACTGTAATCATTATACTTATTACTCCCGATATTATCAATATAACGTTGATTATTACCCAAATAATGCAGTTATTATCGCTAGAACTGTAATAATTATACTTATTACTCCCGATATTATCAATATAACATGCGTTATTACCCATATAATGCAGTTATTATCGACAGAGGTATAATAAATATACTTATTACTTTTATTATCATCAATGTAACATGCATTATTACCCATATTATGCCCTTATTATCGATAGAATTGTAATAAATATACTTATTACTTTTATTATTATCGAGATAACATGCACTATTAGCCATATTTTACTATTATTATCGCTAGAACTATAATAATTATACTCATTACTTCCAATATTATCAATATAACATGCATTATTACCCATATTATGCAGTTATTATCGCTAGAACTATAATAAATATACGTATTACTTTTATTATCATCAATATAACATGCATTATTACCCATATTATGCAGTTATTATCGATAGAACTGTAATAATTATACTTATTACTCCCGATATTATCAATATAACATGCATTATTACGCATATAATGCAGTTATCATAGCTAGAACTGTAATAATTATACTTATTACTTATATTATTCTCAATATAACATGCATTATTACCCATATTATGCAGTTATAATCGCTAGAACTATAATAAATATACTTACTACTTTTAATATCATCAATATAACATGCATTATTACGCATATTATGCAGTTCTTATCGATAGAGCTATAATAAATATACTTATTACTTTTATTATTATCAATAGAACATGCACTCTTAGCCATATTTTATTATTATTATCCCTAGAACTGTAATAATTATACTTATTACTCCCGATATAATCAATATAACATGCATTATTACCCATATAATGCAGTTATTGTCGCTAGAACTGTAATAATTATACTTATTACTTATATTATTATCAATATAACATGCATTATTACCCATATTATCCAGTTATTATCGCTAGAACTATAATAAATATACGTATTACTTTTATTATCATCAATATAACATGCATTATTACCCATATTATGCAGTTATTATCGATAGAACTGTAATAAATATACTTATTACTTTTATTATTATCAATATAACATGCACTATTAGCCATATTTTACTATTATTATCGCTAGAACTATAATAAATATACGTATTACTTTTATTATCATCAATATAACATGCATTATTACCCACATTATGCAGTTATTATCGATAGAACTGTAATAAATATACTTATTACTTTTATTATTATCAATATAACATGCACTATTGGCCATATTTTACTAGTATTATCGCTAGAACTGTAATCATTATACTTATTACTCCCGATATTATCAATATAACGTTGATTATTACCCAAATAATGCAGTTATTATCGCTAGAACTGTAATAATTATACTCATTACTTCCAATATTATCAATATAACATGCATTATTACCCATATTATGCAGTTATTATCGCTAGAACTATAATAAATATACGTATTACTTTTATTATCATCAATATAACATGCATTATTACCCATATTATGCAGTTAATATCGATAGAACTGTAATAATTATACTTATTACTCCCGATATTATCAATATAACATGCATTATTACGCATATAATGCAGTTATCATAGCTAGAACTGTAATAATTATACTTATTACTTATATTATTCTCAATATAACATGCATTATTACCCATATTATGCAGTTATTATCGCTAGAACTGTAATAGTTATACTTATTACTTATATTATTATGAATATAACATGCATTATTACCCATATTATGCAGTTATTATCGCTAGATCTGTAATAATTATACTTATTACTTATATTATTCTCAATATAACATCCATTATTACCCAAATAATGCAGTTATTATCGCTAGAACTGTAATAACTATACTTATTACTAATATTATTCTCAATATAACATGCATTATTACCCATATTATGCAGTTATAATCGCCAGAACTATAATAAATATACTTACTACTTTTATTATCATCAATATAACATGCATTATTACCCATATTATGCAGTTATTATCGCTAGAACTATAATAAATATACGTATTACTTTTATTATCATCAATATAACATGCATTATTACCCATATAATGCAGTTATTATCGCTAGAACTATAATAAATATACGTATTACTTTTATTATCATCAATATAACATGCATTATTACCCATATTATGCAGTTATTATCGATAGAACTGTAATAAATATACTTATTACTTTTATTATTATCAATATAACATGCACTATTAGCCATATTTTACTAGTATTGTCGCTAGAACTGTAATAATTATACTTATTACTCCCGATATTATCAATATAACATGCATTATTACCCATATTATGCAGTTATTATCGATAGAACTGTAATAAATATACTTATTACTTTTATTATTATCAATATAACATGCACTATTAGCCATATTCTACTATTATTATCGCTAGAACTATAATAATTATACTCATTACTTCCAATATTATCAATATAACATGCATTATTACCCATATTATGCAGTTATTATCGCTAGAACTATAATAAATATACGTATTACTTTTATTATCATCAATATAACATGCATTATTACCCATATTATGCAGTTATTATCGATAGAACTGTAATTATTATACTTATTACTCCCGATATTATCAATATAACATGCATTATTACGCATATAATGCAGTTATCATAGCTAGAACTGTAATAATTATACTTATTACTTATATTATTCTCAATATAACATGCATTATTACCCATATTATGCAGTTATTATCGCTAGAACTGTAATAGTTATACTTATTACTTATATTATTATGAATATAACATGCATTATTACCCATATTATGCAGTTATTATCGCTAGATCTGTAATAATTATACTTATTACTTATATTATTCTCAATACAACATCCATTATTACCCAAATAATGCAGTTATTATCGCTAGAACTGTAATAACTATACTTATTACTAATATTATTCTCAATATAACATGCATTATTACCCATATTATGCAGTTATAATCGCCAGAACTATAATAAATATACTTACTACTTTTATTATCATCAATATAACATGCATTATTACCCATATTATGCAGTTATTATCGCTAGAACTATAATAAATATACGTATTACTTTTATTATCATCAATATAACATGCATTATTACCCATATAATGCAGTTATTATCGCTAGAACTATAATAAATATACGTATTACTTTTATTATCATCAATATAACATGCATTATTACCCATATTATGCAGTTATTATCGATAGAACTGTAATAAATATACTTATTACTTTTATTATTATCAATATAACATGCACTATTAGCCATATTTTACTAGTATTGTCGCTAGAACTGTAATAATTATACTTATTACTCCCGATATTATCAATATAACATGCATTATTACCCATATTATGCAGTTATTATCGATAGAACTGTAATAAATATACTTATTACTTTTATTATTATCAATATAACATGCACTATTAGCCATATTCTACTATTATTATCGCTAGAACTATAATAATTATACTCATTACTTCCAATATTATCAATATAACATGCATTATTACCCATATTATGCAGTTATTATCGCTAGAACTATAATAAATATACGTATTACTTTTATTATCATCAATATAACATGCATTATTACCCATATTATGCAGTTATTATCGATAGAACTGTAATAATTATACTTATTACTCCCGATATTATCAATATAACATGCATTATTACGCATATAATGCAGTTATCATAGCTAGAACTGTAATAATTATACTTATTACTTATATTATTCTCAATATAACATGCATTATTACCCATATTATGCAGTTATTATCGCTAGAACTGTAATAGTTATACTTATTACTTATATTATTATGAATATAACATGCATTATTACCCATATTATGCAGTTATTATCGCTAGATCTGTAATAATTATACTTATTACTTATATTATTCTCAATACAACATCCATTATTACCCAAATAATGCAGTTATTATCGCTAGAACTGTAATAACTATACTTATTACTAATATTATTCTCAATATAACATGCATTATTACCCATATTATGCAGTTATAATCGCCAGAACTATAATAAATATACTTACTACTTTTATTATCATCAATATAACATGCATTATTACCCATATTATGCAGTTATTATCGCTCGAACTATAATAAATATACGTATTACTTTTATTATCATCAATATAACATGCATTATTACCCATATAATGCAGTTATTATCGCTAGAACTATAATAAATATACGTATTACTTTTATTATCATCAATATAACATGCATTATTACCCATATTATGCAGTTATTATCGATAGAACTGTAATAAATATACTTATTACTTTTATTATTATCAATATAACATGCACTATTAGCCACATTTTACTATTATTATCGCTAGAACTATAATAATTATACTCATTACTTCCAATATTATCAATATAACATGCATTATTACCCATATTATGCAGTTATTATCGCTAGAACTATAATAAATATACGTATTACTTTTATTATCATCAATATAACATGCATTATTACCCATATTATGCAGTTATTATCGATAGAACTGTAATAATTATACTTATTACTCCCGATATTATCAATATAACATGCATTATTACGCATATAATGCAGTTATCATAGCTAGAACTGTAATAATTATACTTACTACTTATATTATTCTCAATATAACATGCATTATTACCCATATTATGCAGTTATTATCGCTAGAACTGTAATAGTTATACTTATTACTTATATTATTATGAATATAACATGCATTATTACCCATATTATGCAGTTATTATCGCTAGATCTGTAATAATTATACTTATTACTTATATTATTCTCAATATAACATCCATTATTACCCAAATAATGCAGTTATTATCGCTAGAACTGTAATAACTATACTTATTACTAATATTATTCTCAATATAACATGCATTATTACCCATATTATGCAGTTATAATCGCCAGAACTATAATAAATATACTTACTACTTTTATTATCATCAATATAACATGCATTATTACCCATATTATGCAGTTATTATCGCTAGAACTATAATAAATATACGTATTACTTTTATTATCATCAATATAACATGCATTATTACCCATATAATGCAGTTATTATCGCTAGAACTATAATAAATATACGTATTACTTTTATTATCATCAATATAACATGCATTATTACCCATATTATGCAGTTATTATCGATAGAACTGTAATAAATATACTTATTACTTTTATTATTATCAATATAACATGCACTATTAGCCATATTTTACTAGTATTATCGCTAGAACTGTAATAATTATACTTATTACTCCCGATATTATCAATATAACATGCATTATTACCCATATTATGCAGTTATTATCGATAGAACTGTAATAAATATACTTATTACTTTTATTATTATCAATATAACATGCACTATTAGCCATATTCTACTATTATTATCGCTAGAACTATAATAATTATACTTATTACTCCCAATATTATCAATATAACATGCATTATTACCCATATAATGCAGTTATTATCGCTAGAACTGTAATAGTTATACTTATTACTTATATTATTATGAATATAACATGCATTATTACCCATATTATGCAGTTATTATCGCTAGATCTGTAATAATTATACTTATTACTTATATTATTCTCAATATAACATCCATTATTACCCAAATAATGCAGTTATTATCGCTAGAACTGTAATAACTATACTTATTACTAATATTATTCTCAATATAACATGCATTATTACCCATATTATGCAGTTATAATCGCCAGAACTATAATAAATATACGTATTACTTTTATTATCATCAATATAACATGCATTATTACCCATATAATGCAGTTATTATCGACAGAAGTATAATAAATATACTTATTACTTTTATTATCATCAATGTAACATGCATTATTACCCATATTATGCAGTTATTATCGATAGAACTGTAATAAATATACTTATTACTTTTATTATTATCAATATAACATGCACTATTAACCATATTTTACTATTATTATCGCTAGAACTATAATAATTATACTTATTACTCCCATTATTATCAATATAGCATGCACTATTAGCCATATTTTACTATCATTATCGCTAGAACTATAATAATTATACTTATTACTCCCAATATTATCAATATAACATGCATTATTACGCATATAATGCAGTTATCATAGCTAGAATTGTAATAATTATACTTATTACTTATATTATTCTCAATATAACATGCATTATTACCCATATATTGCAGTTATTATCGCTAGAACTATAATAAATATACGTATTACTTTTATTATCATCAATATAACATGCATTCTTACCCATATTATGCAGTTATTATCGATAGAACTGTAATAAATATACTTATTACTTTTATTATTATCAATATAACATGCACTGTTAGCCATATTTTACTATTACTATCGCTAGAACTATAATAAATATACGTATTACTTTTATTATCATCAATATAACATGCATTATTACCCATATTATGCAGTTATTATCGATAGAACTGTAATAAATATACTTATTACTTTTATTATTATCAATATAACATGCACTATTGGCCATATTTTACTAGTATTATCGCTAGAACTGTAATCATTATACTTATTACTCCCGATATTATCAATATAACGTTGATTATTACCCAAATAATGCAGTTATTATCGCTAGAACTGTAATAATTATACTTATTACTCCCGATATTATCAATATAACATGCGTTATTACCCATATAATGCAGTTATTATCGACAGAGGTATAATAAATATACTTATTACTTTTATTATCATCAATGTAACATGCATTATTACCCATATTATGCCCTTATTATCGATAGAATTGTAATAAATATACTTATTACTTTTATTATTATCGAGATAACATGCACTATTAGCCATATTTTACTATTATTATCGCTAGAACTATAATAATTATACTCATTACTTCCAATATTATCAATATAACATGCATTATTACCCATATTATGCAGTTATTATCGCTAGAACTATAATAAATATACGTATTACTTTTATTATCATCAATATAACATGCATTATTACCCATATTATGCAGTTATTATCGATAGAACTGTAATAATTATACTTATTACTCCCGATATTATCAATATAACATGCATTATTACGCATATAATGCAGTTATCATAGCTAGAACTGTAATAATTATACTTATTACTTATATTATTCTCAATATAACATGCATTATTACCCATATTATGCAGTTATAATCGCTAGAACTATAATAAATATACTTACTACTTTTAATATCATCAATATAACATGCATTATTACGCATATTATGCAGTTCTTATCGATAGAGCTATAATAAATATACTTATTACTTTTATTATTATCAATAGAACATGCACTCTTAGCCATATTTTATTATTATTATCCCTAGAACTGTAATAATTATACTTATTACTCCCGATATAATCAATATAACATGCATTATTACCCATATAATGCAGTTATTGTCGCTAGAACTGTAATAATTATACTTATTACTTATATTATTATCAATATAACATGCATTATTACCCATATTATCCAGTTATTATCGCTAGAACTATAATAAATATACGTATTACTTTTATTATCATCAATATAACATGCATTATTACCCATATTATGCAGTTATTATCGATAGAACTGTAATAAATATACTTATTACTTTTATTATTATCAATATAACATGCACTATTAGCCATATTTTACTATTATTATCGCTAGAACTATAATAAATATACGTATTACTTTTATTATCATCAATATAACATGCATTATTACCCACATTATGCAGTTATTATCGATAGAACTGTAATAAATATACTTATTACTTTTATTATTATCAATATAACATGCACTATTGGCCATATTTTACTAGTATTATCGCTAGAACTGTAATCATTATACTTATTACTCCCGATATTATCAATATAACGTTGATTATTACCCAAATAATGCAGTTATTATCGCTAGAACTGTAATAATTATACTCATTACTTCCAATATTATCAATATAACATGCATTATTACCCATATTATGCAGTTATTATCGCTAGAACTATAATAAATATACGTATTACTTTTATTATCATCAATATAACATGCATTATTACCCATATTATGCAGTTAATATCGATAGAACTGTAATAATTATACTTATTACTCCCGATATTATCAATATAACATGCATTATTACGCATATAATGCAGTTATCATAGCTAGAACTGTAATAATTATACTTATTACTTATATTATTCTCAATATAACATGCATTATTACCCATATTATGCAGTTATTATCGCTAGAACTGTAATAGTTATACTTATTACTTATATTATTATGAATATAACATGCATTATTACCCATATTATGCAGTTATTATCGCTAGATCTGTAATAATTATACTTATTACTTATATTATTCTCAATATAACATCCATTATTACCCAAATAATGCAGTTATTATCGCTAGAACTGTAATAACTATACTTATTACTAATATTATTCTCAATATAACATGCATTATTACCCATATTATGCAGTTATAATCGCCAGAACTATAATAAATATACTTACTACTTTTATTATCATCAATATAACATGCATTATTACCCATATTATGCAGTTATTATCGCTAGAACTATAATAAATATACGTATTACTTTTATTATCATCAATATAACATGCATTATTACCCATATAATGCAGTTATTATCGCTAGAACTATAATAAATATACGTATTACTTTTATTATCATCAATATAACATGCATTATTACCCATATTATGCAGTTATTATCGATAGAACTGTAATAAATATACTTATTACTTTTATTATTATCAATATAACATGCACTATTAGCCATATTTTACTAGTATTGTCGCTAGAACTGTAATAATTATACTTATTACTCCCGATATTATCAATATAACATGCATTATTACCCATATTATGCAGTTATTATCGATAGAACTGTAATAAATATACTTATTACTTTTATTATTATCAATATAACATGCACTATTAGCCATATTCTACTATTATTATCGCTAGAACTATAATAATTATACTCATTACTTCCAATATTATCAATATAACATGCATTATTACCCATATTATGCAGTTATTATCGCTAGAACTATAATAAATATACGTATTACTTTTATTATCATCAATATAACATGCATTATTACCCATATTATGCAGTTATTATCGATAGAACTGTAATTATTATACTTATTACTCCCGATATTATCAATATAACATGCATTATTACGCATATAATGCAGTTATCATAGCTAGAACTGTAATAATTATACTTATTACTTATATTATTCTCAATATAACATGCATTATTACCCATATTATGCAGTTATTATCGCTAGAACTGTAATAGTTATACTTATTACTTATATTATTATGAATATAACATGCATTATTACCCATATTATGCAGTTATTATCGCTAGATCTGTAATAATTATACTTATTACTTATATTATTCTCAATACAACATCCATTATTACCCAAATAATGCAGTTATTATCGCTAGAACTGTAATAACTATACTTATTACTAATATTATTCTCAATATAACATGCATTATTACCCATATTATGCAGTTATAATCGCCAGAACTATAATAAATATACTTACTACTTTTATTATCATCAATATAACATGCATTATTACCCATATTATGCAGTTATTATCGCTAGAACTATAATAAATATACGTATTACTTTTATTATCATCAATATAACATGCATTATTACCCATATAATGCAGTTATTATCGCTAGAACTATAATAAATATACGTATTACTTTTATTATCATCAATATAACATGCATTATTACCCATATTATGCAGTTATTATCGATAGAACTGTAATAAATATACTTATTACTTTTATTATTATCAATATAACATGCACTATTAGCCATATTTTACTAGTATTGTCGCTAGAACTGTAATAATTATACTTATTACTCCCGATATTATCAATATAACATGCATTATTACCCATATTATGCAGTTATTATCGATAGAACTGTAATAAATATACTTATTACTTTTATTATTATCAATATAACATGCACTATTAGCCATATTCTACTATTATTATCGCTAGAACTATAATAATTATACTCATTACTTCCAATATTATCAATATAACATGCATTATTACCCATATTATGCAGTTATTATCGCTAGAACTATAATAAATATACGTATTACTTTTATTATCATCAATATAACATGCATTATTACCCATATTATGCAGTTATTATCGATAGAACTGTAATAATTATACTTATTACTCCCGATATTATCAATATAACATGCATTATTACGCATATAATGCAGTTATCATAGCTAGAACTGTAATAATTATACTTATTACTTATATTATTCTCAATATAACATGCATTATTACCCATATTATGCAGTTATTATCGCTAGAACTGTAATAGTTATACTTATTACTTATATTATTATGAATATAACATGCATTATTACCCATATTATGCAGTTATTATCGCTAGATCTGTAATAATTATACTTATTACTTATATTATTCTCAATACAACATCCATTATTACCCAAATAATGCAGTTATTATCGCTAGAACTGTAATAACTATACTTATTACTAATATTATTCTCAATATAACATGCATTATTACCCATATTATGCAGTTATAATCGCCAGAACTATAATAAATATACTTACTACTTTTATTATCATCAATATAACATGCATTATTACCCATATTATGCAGTTATTATCGCTCGAACTATAATAAATATACGTATTACTTTTATTATCATCAATATAACATGCATTATTACCCATATAATGCAGTTATTATCGCTAGAACTATAATAAATATACGTATTACTTTTATTATCATCAATATAACATGCATTATTACCCATATTATGCAGTTATTATCGATAGAACTGTAATAAATATACTTATTACTTTTATTATTATCAATATAACATGCACTATTAGCCACATTTTACTATTATTATCGCTAGAACTATAATAATTATACTCATTACTTCCAATATTATCAATATAACATGCATTATTACCCATATTATGCAGTTATTATCGCTAGAACTATAATAAATATACGTATTACTTTTATTATCATCAATATAACATGCATTATTACCCATATTATGCAGTTATTATCGATAGAACTGTAATAATTATACTTATTACTCCCGATATTATCAATATAACATGCATTATTACGCATATAATGCAGTTATCATAGCTAGAACTGTAATAATTATACTTACTACTTATATTATTCTCAATATAACATGCATTATTACCCATATTATGCAGTTATTATCGCTAGAACTGTAATAGTTATACTTATTACTTATATTATTATGAATATAACATGCATTATTACCCATATTATGCAGTTATTATCGCTAGATCTGTAATAATTATACTTATTACTTATATTATTCTCAATATAACATCCATTATTACCCAAATAATGCAGTTATTATCGCTAGAACTGTAATAACTATACTTATTACTAATATTATTCTCAATATAACATGCATTATTACCCATATTATGCAGTTATAATCGCCAGAACTATAATAAATATACTTACTACTTTTATTATCATCAATATAACATGCATTATTACCCATATTATGCAGTTATTATCGCTAGAACTATAATAAATATACGTATTACTTTTATTATCATCAATATAACATGCATTATTACCCATATAATGCAGTTATTATCGCTAGAACTATAATAAATATACGTATTACTTTTATTATCATCAATATAACATGCATTATTACCCATATTATGCAGTTATTATCGATAGAACTGTAATAAATATACTTATTACTTTTATTATTATCAATATAACATGCACTATTAGCCATATTTTACTAGTATTATCGCTAGAACTGTAATAATTATACTTATTACTCCCGATATTATCAATATAACATGCATTATTACCCATATTATGCAGTTATTATCGATAGAACTGTAATAAATATACTTATTACTTTTATTATTATCAATATAACATGCACTATTAGCCATATTCTACTATTATTATCGCTAGAACTATAATAATTATACTTATTACTCCCAATATTATCAATATAACATGCATTATTACCCATATAATGCAGTTATTATCGCTAGAACTGTAATAGTTATACTTATTACTTATATTATTATGAATATAACATGCATTATTACCCATATTATGCAGTTATTATCGCTAGATCTGTAATAATTATACTTATTACTTATATTATTCTCAATATAACATCCATTATTACCCAAATAATGCAGTTATTATCGCTAGAACTGTAATAACTATACTTATTACTAATATTATTCTCAATATAACATGCATTATTACCCATATTATGCAGTTATAATCGCCAGAACTATAATAAATATACGTATTACTTTTATTATCATCAATATAACATGCATTATTACCCATATAATGCAGTTATTATCGCTAGAACTATAATAAATATACGTATTACTTTTATTATCATCAATATAACATGCATTATTACCCATATAATGCAGTTATTATCGCTAGAACTATAATAAATATACGTATTACTTTTATTATCATCAATATAACATGCATTATTACCCATATTATGCAGTTATTATCGATAGAACTGTAATAAATATACTTATTACTTTTATTATTATCAATATAACATGCACTATTAGCCATATTTTACTAGTATTATCGCTAGAACTGTAATAATTATACTTATTACTCCCGATATTATCAATATAACATGCATTATTACCCATATTATGCAGTTATTATCGATAGAACTGTAATAAATATACTTATTACTTTTATTATTATCAATATAACATGCACTATTAGCCATATTCTACTATTATTATCGCTAGAACTATAATAATTATACTTATTACTCCCAATATTATCAATATAACATGCATTATTACCCATATAATGCAGTTATTATCGACAGAAGTATAATAAACATACTTATTACTTTTATTGTCATCAATGTAACATGCACTATTAGCCATATTTTACTATTATTATCGCTAGAACTGTAATAATTATACTTATTATTCCCGATATTATCAATATAACATGCATTATTACGCATATAATGCAGTTATCATAGCTAGAATTGTAATAATTATACTTATTACTTATATTATTCTCAATATAACATGCATTATTACCCATATATTGCAGTTATTATCGCTAGAACTATAATAAATATACGTATTACTCCCAATATTATCAATATAACATGCATTATTACCCATATAATGCAGTATTTATCGCTAGAACTGTAATAATTATACTTATTACTCCCGATATTATCAATATAACATACGTTATTACCCATATAATGCAGTTATTATCGTCAGAAGTATAATAAATATACTTACTACTTTTATTATCATCAATGTAACATGCATTATTACCCATATTATGCAGTTATAATCGCTAGAACTATAATAAATATACTTACTACTTTTATTATCATCAATATAACATGCATTATTACGCATATTATGCAGTTATTATCGATAGAGCTGTAATAAATATACTTATTACTTTTATTATTATCAATAGAACATGCACTCTTAGCCATATTTTATTATTATTATCCCTAGAACTGTAATAATTATACTTATTACTCCCGATATAACCAATATAACATGCATTATTACCCATATAATGCAGTTATTGTCGCTAGAACTGTAATAAATATACTTATTACTTTTATTATTATCAATATAACATGCACTATTAGCCATATTTTACTATTATTATCGCTAGAACTATAATAAATATACGTATTACTTTTATTATCATCAATATAACATGCATTATTACCCATATTATGCAGTTATTATCGATAGAACTGTAATAAATATACGTATTACTTTTATTATCATCAATATAACATGCATTATTACCCATATTATGCAGTTATTATCGATAGAACTGTAATAATTATACTTATTACTCCCGATATTATCAATATAACATGCATTATTACGCATATAATGCAGTTATCATAGCTAGAACTGTAATAATTATACTTATTACTTATATTATTCTCAATATAACATGCATTATTACCCATATTATGCAGTTATTATCGCTAGAACTGTAATAGTTATACTTATTACTTATATTATTATGAATATAACATGCATTATTACCCATATTATGCAGTTATTATCGCTAGATCTGTAATAATTATACTTATTACTTATATTATTCTCAATATAACATCCATTATTACCCAAATAATGCAGTTATTATCGCTAGAACTGTAATAACTATACTTATTACTAATATTATTCTCAATATAACATGCATTATTACCCATATTATGCAGTTATAATCGCTAGAACTATAATAAATATACGTATTACTTTTATTATCATCAATATAACATGCATTATTACCCATATTATGCAGTTATTATCGATAGAACTGTAATAAATATACTTATTACTTTTATTATTATCAATATAACATGCACTATTAGCAATATTTTACTAGTATCATCGCTAGAACTGTAATAATTATACTTATTACTCCCGATATTATCAATATAACATGCATTATTACCCATATAATGCAGTTATTGTCGCTAGAACTGTAATGATTATACTTATTAATTATATTATTATCAATATAACATGCATTATTACCCATATTATGCAGTTATTATCGCCAGAACTATAATAAATATACGTATTACTTTTATTATCATCAATATAACATGCATTATTACCCATATTATGCAGTTATTATCGATAGAACTGTAATAAATATACTTATTACTTTTATTATTATCAATATAACATGCACTATTAGCCATATTTTACTATTATTATCGCTAGAACTATAATAATTATTCTTATTACTCGCAATATTATCAATATAACATGCATTATTACCCATATAATGCAGTTATTATCGACAGAAGTATAATAAACATACTTATTACTTTTATTGTCATCAATGTAACATGCACTATTAGCCATATTTTACTATTATTATCGCTAGAACTGTAATAATTATACTTATTATTCCCGATATTATCAATATAACATGCATTAATACCCATATAATGCAGTTATTGTCGCTAGAACTGTAATAATTATACTCATTACTTATATTATTAGCAAAATAACGTGCATTACTACCTATATAATGCAGTTATTATCGATAGAACTGTAATAAATATACTTATTACTTTTATTATTATCAATATAACATGCACTATTAGCCATATTTTACTATTATTATCGCTAGAACTATAATAACTATACTTATTACTCCCATTATTATCAATATAGCATGCACTGTTAGCCATATTTTACTATTATTATCGCTAGAACTATAATAATTATACTTATTATTCCCGATATTATCAATATAACATGCATTATTACCCATATAATGCAGTTATTGTCGCTAGAACTGTAATAATTATACTTATTACTTATATTATTATCAATATAACATGCATTATTACCCATATTATGCAGTTATTATCGCTAGAACTATAATAAATATACGTATTACTTTTATTATCATCAATATAACATGCATTATTACCCATATTATGCAGTTATTATCGATAGAACTGTAATAAATATACTTATTACTTTTATTATTATCAATATAACATGCACTATTAGCCATATTTTACTATTATTATCGCTAGAACTATAATAATTATACTTATTACTCGCAATATTATCAATATAACATGCATTATTACCCATATAATGCAGTTACTATCGCTAGAACTATAATAAATATACGGATTACTTTTATTATCATCAATATAACATGCATTATTACCCATATTATGCAGTTATTATCGATAGAACTGTAATAAATATACTTATTACTTTTATTATTATCAATATAACATGCACTATTGGCCATATTTTGCTAGTATTATCGCTAGAACTGTAATCATTATACTTATTACTCCCGATATTATCAATATAACGTTGATTATTACCCAAATAATGCAGTTATTATCGCTAGAACTGTAATAATTATACTTATTACTCCCGTTATTATCAATATAACATGCGCTATTACCCATATAATGCAGTTATTATCGCTAGAACTATAATAAATATACGTATTACTTTTATTATCATCAATATAACATGCATTATTACCCATATTATGCAGTTATTATCGATAGAACTGTAATAAATATACTTATTACTCCCGATATTATCAATATAACATGCATTATTACGCATATAATGCCGTTATCATAGCTAGAACTGTAATAATTATACTTATTACTTATATTATTCTGAATATAACATGCATTATTACCCATATTATGCAGTTATTATCGCTAGAACTGTAATAACTGTACTTATTACTTATATTATTAGCAATATATTGTGCATTATTACCCAAATAATGCTGTTATTATCGCTAGAACTGTAATAATTATACTTATTACTTATATTATTCTCAATATAACATCCATTATTACCCAAATAATGCAGTTATTATCGCTAGAACTGTAATAACTATACTTATTACTAATATTATTCTCAATATAACATCCATTATTACCCAAATAATGCAGTTATTATCGCTAGAACTGTAATAACTATACTTATTACTAATATTATTCTCAATATAACATGCATTATTACCCATATATTGCAGTTATTATCACTAGAACTATAATAAATATACGTATTACTTTTATTATCATCAATATAACATGCATTATTACCCATATTATGCAGTTATTATCGATAGAACTGTAATAAATATACTTATTACTTTGATTATTATCAATATAACATGCACTATTAGCCATATTCTACTATTATTATCGCTAGAACTATAATAATTATACTTATTACTCCCAATATTATCAATATAACATGCATTATTACCCATATAATGCAGTTATTATCGCTAGAACTGTAATAATTATTCTTATTACTTTTATTATTATCAATATAACATGCACTATTAGCCATATTCTACTATTATTATCGCTAGAACTATAATAATTATACTTATTACTCCCAATATTATCAATATACCATGCATTATTACCCATATAATGCAGTTATTATCGCTAGAACTGTAATAATTATACTTATTACTCCCGATATTATCAATATAACATGCATTATTACCCATATTATGCAGTTATTATCGATAGAACTATAATAAATATACTTATTACTTTTATTATTATCAATAGAACATGCACTATTAGCCATATTTTACTATTATTATCGCTAGAAATGTAATAATTATACTTATTATTCCCGATATTATCAATATAACATGCATTATTACCCACATAATGCAGTTATTATCGCTAGAACTGTAATAATTATACTTATTACTCACATTATTAGCAATATAACATGCATTATTACCCATATTATGCAGTTATTATCGATAGAACTGTAATAAATATACTTATTACTTTTATTATCATCAATATAACATGCATTATTACCCATATTATGCAGTTATTATCGCTAGAACTGTAATAACTATACTTATTACTTATATTATTAGCAATATAACGTGCATTATTACCCAAATAATGCAGTTATTATCGCTAGAACTGTAATAACTATACTTATTACTAATATTATTCTCAATATAACATCCATTATTACCCAAATAATGCAGTTATTATCGCTAGAACTGTAATAACTATACTTATTACTAATATTATTCTCAATATAACATGCATTATTACCAATATTATGCAGTTATAATCGCCAGAACTATAATAAATATACTTACTACTTTTATTATCATCAATATAACATGCATTTTTACCCATATAATGCAGTTATTATCGACAGAAGTATAATAAATATACTTATTACCTTTATTATCATCAATGTAACATGCATTATTACCCATATTATGCAGTTATTATCGATAGAACTATAATAAATATAAGTATTACTTTTATTATCATTAATATAACATGCATTATTACCCATATTATGCAGTTATTATCGCTAGAACTGTAATAAATATACTTATTACTTTTATTATTATCAATATAGCATGCACTATTAGCCATATTTTACTATTATTATCGCTAGAACTATAATAATTATACTTATTACTCCCAATATTATCAATATAACATGCATTATTACCCATATTATGCAGTTATTATTGCTACAACTATAATAAATATACGTATTACTTTTATTATCATCAATATAACATGCATTATTACCCACATTATGCAGTTATTATCGATAGAACTGTAATAATTATACTTATTACTTATATTATTATGAATATAACATGCATTATTACCCATATTATGCTGTTATTATCGCTAGAACTGTAATAACTATACTTATTACTTATATTATTAGCAATATAACGTGCATTATTACCCAAATAATGCAGTTATTATCGCTAGAACTGTAATAATTATACTTATTACTTATATTATTCTGAATATAACATCCATTATTACCCAAATAATGCAGTTATTATCGCTAGAACTGTAATAACTATACTTATTACTAATATTATTCTCAATATAACATGCATTATTACCCATATTATGCAGTTATAATCGCCAGAACTATAATAAATATACTTACTACTTTTATTATCATCAATATAACATGCATTATTACCCATATTATGCAGTTATAATCGCTAGAACTGTAATAAATATACTTACTACTTTTATTAGCATCAATATAACATGCATTATTACCCATATTATGCAGTTATTATCGATAGAACTGTAATAATTATACTTATTACTTATATTATTCTCAATATAACATGCATTATTACCCATATTATGCAGTTATTATCGCTAGAACTATAATAAATATACTTACTACTTTTATTATCATCAATATAACATGCATTATTACCCATATTATGCAGTTATAATCGCTAGAACCGTAATAAATATACTGACTACTTTTATTAGCATCAATATAACATGCATTATTACCCATATAATGCAGTTATTATCGCTACAACTATAATAAATATACGTATTACTTTTATTATCATCAATATAACATGCATTATTACCCATATTATGCAGTTATTATCGATAGAACTGTAATAAATATACTTATTACTTATATTATTCTCAATATAACATGCATTATTGCCCATATAATGCAGTTATTATCGCTAGAACTGTAATAACTATACTTATTACTAATATTATTCTCAATATAACATGCATTATTACCCATATTATGCAGTTATTATCGCTACAACTATAATAAATACACGTATTACTTTTATTATCATCAATATAACATGCATTATTACCCATATTATGCAGTTATTATCGATAGAACTGTAATAATTATACTTATTACTCCCGATATTATGAATATAACATGCATTATTACGCATATAATGCAGTTATCATAGCTAGAACTGTAATGATCATACTTATTACTTATATTATTCTCAATATAACATGCATTATTACCCATATTATGCAGTTATTATCGCTAGAACTGTAATAATTATACTTATTACTTATATTATTATGAGTATAACATGCATTATTACCCATATTATGCAGTTATTATCGCTAGAACTGTAATAACTATACTTATTACTTATATTATTAGCAATATAACGTGCATTATTACCCAAATAATGCAGTTATTATCGCTAGAACTGTAATAATTATACTTATTACTTATATTATTCTCAATATAACATCCATTATTACCCAAATAATGCAGTTATTATCGCTAGAACTGTAATAATTATACTTATTACTCCCGATATTATCAATATAACATGCATTATTACCCATATTATGCAGTTATTATCGATAGAACTGTAATAAATATACTTATTACTTTTATTATTATCAATATAACATGCACTATTAGCCATATTCTACTATTATTATCGCTAGAACTATAATAATTATACTTATTACTCCCAATATTATCAATATAACATGCATTATTACCCATATAATGCAGTTATTATCGCTAGAACTGTAATAGTTATACTTATTACTTATATTATTATGAATATAACATGCATTATTACCCATATTATGCAGTTATTATCGCTAGATCTGTAATAATTATACTTATTACTTATATTATTCTCAATATAACATCCATTATTACCCAAATAATGCAGTTATTATCGCTAGAACTGTAATAACTATACTTATTACTAATATTATTCTCAATATAACATGCATTATTACCCATATTATGCAGTTATAATCGCCAGAACTATAATAAATATACGTATTACTTTTATTATCATCAATATAACATGCATTATTACCCATATAATGCAGTTATTATCGCTAGAACTATAATAAATATACGTATTACTTTTATTATCATCAATATAACATGCATTATTACCCATATAATGCAGTTATTATCGCTAGAACTATAATAAATATACGTATTACTTTTATTATCATCAATATAACATGCATTATTACCCATATTATGCAGTTATTATCGATAGAACTGTAATAAATATACTTATTACTTTTATTATTATCAATATAACATGCACTATTAGCCATATTTTACTAGTATTATCGCTAGAACTGTAATAATTATACTTATTACTCCCGATATTATCAATATAACATGCATTATTACCCATATTATGCAGTTATTATCGATAGAACTGTAATAAATATACTTATTACTTTTATTATTATCAATATAACATGCACTATTAGCCATATTCTACTATTATTATCGCTAGAACTATAATAATTATACTTATTACTCCCAATATTATCAATATAACATGCATTATTACCCATATAATGCAGTTATTATCGACAGAAGTATAATAAACATACTTATTACTTTTATTGTCATCAATGTAACATGCACTATTAGCCATATTTTACTATTATTATCGCTAGAACTGTAATAATTATACTTATTATTCCCGATATTATCAATATAACATGCATTATTACGCATATAATGCAGTTATCATAGCTAGAATTGTAATAATTATACTTATTACTTATATTATTCTCAATATAACATGCATTATTACCCATATATTGCAGTTATTATCGCTAGAACTATAATAAATATACGTATTACTCCCAATATTATCAATATAACATGCATTATTACCCATATAATGCAGTATTTATCGCTAGAACTGTAATAATTATACTTATTACTCCCGATATTATCAATATAACATACGTTATTACCCATATAATGCAGTTATTATCGTCAGAAGTATAATAAATATACTTACTACTTTTATTATCATCAATATAACATGCATTATTACGCATATTATGCAGTTATTATC
Source organism: Megachile leachella (assembly GCA_963576845.1). Taxonomy (NCBI): domain Eukaryota; kingdom Metazoa; phylum Arthropoda; class Insecta; order Hymenoptera; family Megachilidae; genus Megachile; species Megachile leachella. The sequence goes on along the minus strand of CAUYWW010000201.1, from coordinate 1,212,000 downwards.
GATAGAGCTGTAATAAATATACTTATTACTTTTATTATTATCAATAGAACATGCACTCTTAGCCATATTTTATTATTATTATCCCTAGAACTGTAATAATTATACTTATTACTCCCGATATAATCAATATAACATGCATTATTACCCATATAATGCAGTTATTGTCGCTAGAACTGTAATAAATATACTTATTACTTTTATTATTATCAATATAACATGCACTATTAGCCATATTTTACTATTATTATCGCTAGAACTATAATAAATATACGTATTACTTTTATTATCATCAATATAACATGCATTATTACCCATATTATGCAGTTATTATCGATAGAACTGTAATAAATATACGTATTACTTTTATTATCATCAATATAACATGCATTATTACCCATATTATGCAGTTATTATCGATAGAACTGTAATAATTATACTTATTACTCCCGATATTATCAATATAACATGCATTATTACGCATATAATGCAGTTATCATAGCTAGAACTGTAATAATTATACTTATTACTTATATTATTCTCAATATAACATGCATTATTACCCATATTATGCAGTTATTATCGCTAGAACTGTAATAGTTATACTTATTACTTATATTATTATGAATATAACATGCATTATTACCCATATTATGCAGTTATTATCGCTAGATCTGTAATAATTATACTTATTACTTATATTATTCTCAATATAACATCCATTATTACCCAAATAATGCAGTTATTATCGCTAGAACTGTAATAACTATACTTATTACTAATATTATTCTCAATATAACATGCATTATTACCCATATTATGCAGTTATAATCGCTAGAACTATAATAAATATACGTATTACTTTTATTATCATCAATATAACATGCATTATTACCCATATTATGCAGTTATTATCGATAGAACTGTAATAAATATACTTATTACTTTTATTATTATCAATATAACATGCACTATTAGCAATATTTTACTAGTATCATCGCTAGAACTGTAATAATTATACTTATTACTCCCGATATTATCAATATAACATGCATTATTACCCATATAATGCAGTTATTGTCGCTAGAACTGTAATGATTATACTTATTAATTATATTATTATCAATATAACATGCATTATTACCCATATTATGCAGTTATTATCGCCAGAACTATAATAAATATACGTATTACTTTTATTATCATCAATATAACATGCATTATTACCCATATTATGCAGTTATTATCGATAGAACTGTAATAAATATACTTATTACTTTTATTATTATCAATATAACATGCACTATTAGCCATATTTTACTATTATTATCGCTAGAACTATAATAATTATTCTTATTACTCGCAATATTATCAATATAACATGCATTATTACCCATATAATGCAGTTATTATCGACAGAAGTATAATAAACATACTTATTACTTTTATTGTCATCAATGTAACATGCACTATTAGCCATATTTTACTATTATTATCGCTAGAACTGTAATAATTATACTTATTATTCCCGATATTATCAATATAACATGCATTAATACCCATATAATGCAGTTATTGTCGCTAGAACTGTAATAATTATACTCATTACTTATATTATTAGCAAAATAACGTGCATTACTACCTATATAATGCAGTTATTATCGATAGAACTGTAATAAATATACTTATTACTTTTATTATTATCAATATAACATGCACTATTAGCCATATTTTACTATTATTATCGCTAGAACTATAATAACTATACTTATTACTCCCATTATTATCAATATAGCATGCACTGTTAGCCATATTTTACTATTATTATCGCTAGAACTATAATAATTATACTTATTATTCCCGATATTATCAATATAACATGCATTATTACCCATATAATGCAGTTATTGTCGCTAGAACTGTAATAATTATACTTATTACTTATATTATTATCAATATAACATGCATTATTACCCATATTATGCAGTTATTATCGCTAGAACTATAATAAATATACGTATTACTTTTATTATCATCAATATAACATGCATTATTACCCATATTATGCAGTTATTATCGATAGAACTGTAATAAATATACTTATTACTTTTATTATTATCAATATAACATGCACTATTAGCCATATTTTACTATTATTATCGCTAGAACTATAATAATTATACTTATTACTCGCAATATTATCAATATAACATGCATTATTACCCATATAATGCAGTTACTATCGCTAGAACTATAATAAATATACGGATTACTTTTATTATCATCAATATAACATGCATTATTACCCATATTATGCAGTTATTATCGATAGAACTGTAATAAATATACTTATTACTTTTATTATTATCAATATAACATGCACTATTGGCCATATTTTACTAGTATTATCGCTAGAACTGTAATCATTATACTTATTACTCCCGATATTATCAATATAACGTTGATTATTACCCAAATAATGCAGTTATTATCGCTAGAACTGTAATAATTATACTTATTACTCCCGTTATTATCAATATAACATGCGCTATTACCCATATAATGCAGTTATTATCGCTAGAACTATAATAAATATACGTATTACTTTTATTATCATCAATATAACATGCATTATTACCCATATTATGCAGTTATTATCGATAGAACTGTAATAAATATACTTATTACTCCCGATATTATCAATATAACATGCATTATTACGCATATAATGCCGTTATCATAGCTAGAACTGTAATAATTATACTTATTACTTATATTATTCTGAATATAACATGCATTATTACCCATATTATGCAGTTATTATCGCTAGAACTGTAATAACTGTACTTATTACTTATATTATTAGCAATATATTGTGCATTATTACCCAAATAATGCTGTTATTATCGCTAGAACTGTAATAATTATACTTATTACTTATATTATTCTCAATATAACATCCATTATTACCCAAATAATGCAGTTATTATCGCTAGAACTGTAATAACTATACTTATTACTAATATTATTCTCAATATAACATCCATTATTACCCAAATAATGCAGTTATTATCGCTAGAACTGTAATAACTATACTTATTACTAATATTATTCTCAATATAACATGCATTATTACCCATATATTGCAGTTATTATCACTAGAACTATAATAAATATACGTATTACTTTTATTATCATCAATATAACATGCATTATTACCCATATTATGCAGTTATTATCGATAGAACTGTAATAAATATACTTATTACTTTGATTATTATCAATATAACATGCACTATTAGCCATATTCTACTATTATTATCGCTAGAACTATAATAATTATACTTATTACTCCCAATATTATCAATATAACATGCATTATTACCCATATAATGCAGTTATTATCGCTAGAACTGTAATAATTATTCTTATTACTTTTATTATTATCAATATAACATGCACTATTAGCCATATTCTACTATTATTATCGCTAGAACTATAATAATTATACTTATTACTCCCAATATTATCAATATAACATGCATTATTACCCATATAATGCAGTTATTATCGCTAGAACTGTAATAATTATACTTATTACTCCCGATATTATCAATATAACATGCATTATTACCCATATTATGCAGTTATTATCGATAGAACTATAATAAATATACTTATTACTTTTATTATTATCAATAGAACATGCACTATTAGCCATATTTTACTATTATTATCGCTAGAAATGTAATAATTATACTTATTATTCCCGATATTATCAATATAACATGCATTATTACCCACATAATGCAGTTATTATCGCTAGAACTGTAATAATTATACTTATTACTCACATTATTAGCAATATAACATGCATTATTACCCATATTATGCAGTTATTATCGATAGAACTGTAATAAATATACTTATTACTTTTATTATCATCAATATAACATGCATTATTACCCATATTATGCAGTTATTATCGCTAGAACTGTAATAACTATACTTATTACTTATATTATTAGCAATATAACGTGCATTATTACCCAAATAATGCAGTTATTATCGCTAGAACTGTAATAACTATACTTATTACTAATATTATTCTCAATATAACATCCATTATTACCCAAATAATGCAGTTATTATCGCTAGAACTGTAATAACTATACTTATTACTAATATTATTCTCAATATAACATGCATTATTACCAATATTATGCAGTTATAATCGCCAGAACTATAATAAATATACTTACTACTTTTATTATCATCAATATAACATGCATTTTTACCCATATAATGCAGTTATTATCGACAGAAGTATAATAAATATACTTATTACCTTTATTATCATCAATGTAACATGCATTATTACCCATATTATGCAGTTATTATCGATAGAACTATAATAAATATAAGTATTACTTTTATTATCATTAATATAACATGCATTATTACCCATATTATGCAGTTATTATCGCTAGAACTGTAATAAATATACTTATTACTTTTATTATTATCAATATAGCATGCACTATTAGCCATATTTTACTATTATTATCGCTAGAACTATAATAATTATACTTATTACTCCCAATATTATCAATATAACATGCATTATTACCCATATTATGCAGTTATTATTGCTACAACTATAATAAATATACGTATTACTTTTATTATCATCAATATAACATGCATTATTACCCACATTATGCAGTTATTATCGATAGAACTGTAATAATTATACTTATTACTTATATTATTATGAATATAACATGCATTATTACCCATATTATGCTGTTATTATCGCTAGAACTGTAATAACTATACTTATTACTTATATTATTAGCAATATAACGTGCATTATTACCCAAATAATGCAGTTATTATCGCTAGAACTGTAATAATTATACTTATTACTTATATTATTCTGAATATAACATCCATTATTACCCAAATAATGCAGTTATTATCGCTAGAACTGTAATAACTATACTTATTACTAATATTATTCTCAATATAACATGCATTATTACCCATATTATGCAGTTATAATCGCCAGAACTATAATAAATATACTTACTACTTTTATTATCATCAATATAACATGCAGTATTACCCATATTATGCAGTTATAATCGCTAGAACTGTAATAAATATACTTACTACTTTTATTAGCATCAATATAACATGCATTATTACCCATATTATGCAGTTATTATCGATAGAACTGTAATAATTATACTTATTACTTATATTATTCTCAATATAACATGCATTATTACCCATATTATGCAGTTATTATCGCTAGAACTATAATAAATATACTTACTACTTTTATTATCATCAATATAACATGCATTATTACCCATATTATGCAGTTATAATCGCTAGAACCGTAATAAATATACTGACTACTTTTATTAGCATCAATATAACATGCATTATTACCCATATAATGCAGTTATTATCGCTACAACTATAATAAATATACGTATTACTTTTATTATCATCAATATAACATGCATTATTACCCATATTATGCAGTTATTATCGATAGAACTGTAATAAATATACTTATTACTTATATTATTCTCAATATAACATGCATTATTGCCCATATAATGCAGTTATTATCGCTAGAACTGTAATAACTATACTTATTACTAATATTATTCTCAATATAACATGCATTATTACCCATATTATGCAGTTATTATCGCTACAACTATAATAAATACACGTATTACTTTTATTATCATCAATATAACATGCATTATTACCCATATTATGCAGTTATTATCGATAGAACTGTAATAATTATACTTATTACTCCCGATATTATGAATATAACATGCATTATTACGCATATAATGCAGTTATCATAGCTAGAACTGTAATGATCATACTTATTACTTATATTATTCTCAATATAACATGCATTATTACCCATATTATGCAGTTATAATCGCCAGAACTGTAATAAATATACTTACTACTTTTATTATCATCAATATAACATGCATTATTACCCATATTATGCAGTTATAATCGCTAGAACTGTAATAAATATACTTACTACTTTTATTAGCATCAATATAACATGCATTATTACCCATATTATGCAGTTATTATCGATAGAACTGTAATAATTATACTTATTACTTATATTATTCTCAATATAACATGCATTATTACCCATATTATGCAGTTATTATCGCTAGAACTATAATAAATATACTTACTACTTTTATTATCATCAATATAACATGCATTATTACCCATATTATGCAGTTATAATCGCTAGAACCGTAATAAATATACTGACTACTTTTATTAGCATCAATATAACATGCATTATTACCCATATAATGCAGTTATTATCGCTACAACTATAATAAATATACGTATTACTTTTATTATCATCAATATAACATGCATTATTACCCATATTATGCAGTTATTATCGATAGAACTGTAATAAATATACTTATTACTTTTATTATTATCAATATAACATGCACTATTAGCCATATTTTACTAGTATTATCGCTAGAACTGTAATAATTATACTTATTACTACCGATATTATCAATGTAACATGCATTATTACCCATATTATGCAGTTATTATCGATAGAACTATAATAATTATACTCATTACTTATATTATTAGCAATATAACGTGCATTACTACCCATATTATGCAGTTATTATCGATAGAACTGTAATAATTATACTTATTACTGATATTATTCTCAATATAACATGCATTATTGCCCATATAATGCAGTTATTATCGCTAGAACTGTAATAATTATACTTATTACTCCCGATATTATCAATATAACATGCATTATTACCCATATTATGCAGTTATTATCGATAGAACTGTAATAATTATACTTATTACTTATATTATTCTCAATATAACATGCATTATTGCCCATATAATGCAGTTATTATCGCTAGAACTGTAATAACTATACTTATTACTAATATTATTCTCAATATAACATGCATTATTACCCATATTATGCAGTTATAATCGCCAGAACTATAATAAATATACTTACTACTTTTATTATCATCAATATAACATGCATTATTACCCATATTATGCAGTTATAATCGCTAGAACTGTAATAAATATACTTACTACTTTTATTAGCATCAATATAACATGCATTATTACCCATATTATGCAGTTATTATCGCTACAACTATAATAAATACACGTATTACTTTTATTATCATCAATATAACATGCATTATTACCCATATTATGCAGTTATTATCGCTAGAACTGTAATAACTATACTTATTACTTATATTATTAGCAATATAACGTGCATTATTACCCAAATAATGCAGTTATTATCGCTAGAACTGTAATAATTATACTTATTACTTATATTATTCTCAATATAACATCCATTATTACCCAAATAATGCAGTTATTATCGCTAGAACTGTAATAACCATACTTATTACTAATATTATTCTCAATATAACATGCATTATTACCCATATTATGCAGTTATAATCGCCAGAACTGTAATAAATATACTTACTACTTTTATTATCATCAATATAACATGCATTATTACCCATATTATGCAGTTATAATCGCTAGAACTGTAATAAATATACTTACTACTTTTATTAGCATCAATATAACATGCATTATTACCCATATTATGCAGTTATTATCGATGGAACTGTAATAATTATACTTATTACTTATATTATTCTCAATATAACATGCATTATTACCCATATTATGCAGTTATTATCGCTAGAACTATAATAAATATACTTACTACTTTTATTATCATCAATATAACATGCATTATTACCCATATTATGCAGTTATAATCGCTAGAACCGTAATAAATATACTGACTACTTTTATTAGCATCAATATAACATGCATTATTACCCATATAATGCAGTTATTATCGCTACAACTGTAATAAATATACTTATTACTATTATTATTATCAATATAACATACATTATTACCCATATTATGCAGTTATTATCGCTAGAACTGTAATAAATATACTTATTACTTTTATTTTTATCAATATAACATGCACTATTAGCCATATTTTACTATTATTATCGCTAGAACAATAATAATTATACTTATTACTCCCGATATTATCAATATAACATGCATTATTACGCATATAATGCAGTTATTATCGCTAGAACTGTAATAAATATACTTACTACTTTTATTATCATCAATATAACATGCATTATTACCCATATTATGTAGTTATTATCGATAGAACTGTAATAACTATACTTATTGCTTTTATTATTATCAATATAACATGCACTATTAGCCATATTTTACTATTATTATCGCTAGAACTATAATAATTATACTTATTACTCCCGATATTATCAATACAACATGCATTATTACCCATATAATGCAGTTATTATCGATAGAGCTATAATAAATATACCTATTACTTTTATTATTATCAATATAACATGCACTATTAGCCATATTTTACTAGTATTATCGCTAGAACTATAATAATTATACTTATTACTCCCAATATTATCAATATAAAATGCATTATTACCCATATAATGCAGTTATTATCGCTAGAACTATAATAATTATACTTATTACTCTAGATATTATCAATATAACATGCATTATTGCCCATATAATGCAGTTATTATCGCTAGAACTGTAGTAATTATACTTATTACTCCCGATATTATCAATATAACATGCATTATTTCCCATATTATGCAGTTATTATCGCTAGAACTATAATAAATATACTTATTACTTTTGCTATAATCAATATAACATGCATTATTACCCATATTATGCAGTTATTATCGATAGAACCTTAATAAATGTACTAATTACTTTTATTATTATCAATATAAAGCGCACTATTAGCCATATTTTACTATTATTATCGCTAGAACTGTAATAATTATACTTATTACTTATATTATTATCAATATAACATGCACTATTAGCCATATTTTACTATTATTATCTCTAGAACTATAATAATTATACTTATTACTCCCAATATTATCAATATAACATGCATTATTACCCATATAATGCAGTTATTATCGATAGAACTATAATAAATATACTTATTACTTCTATTATTATCAATATAACATACACTATTAGCCATATTTTACTATTATTATCGCTAGAACTATAATAATTATACCTATTACTCCCGATATTATCAATATAACATGCATTATTACCTATATAATGCAGTTATTATCGCTAGAACTATAATAAATATACTTATTACTCCCGATATTATCAATATAACATGCATTATTGCCCATATAATGCAGTTATTATCGCTATAACTGTAATAATTATACTTATTACTCCCGATATTATGAATATAACATGCATTATTACCCATATTATGCAGTTATTATCGCTAGAACTATAATAAATATAGGTATTACTTTTGTTATCATCAATATAACATGCACTATTAGCCATATTTTACTATTATTATCGATAGAACTATAATAAATATACGTATTACTTTTATTATCATCAATATAACATGCATTATTACCCATATTATGCAGTTATTATCGATAGAACTGTAATAAATATACTTATTACTTTTATTATTATCAATATAACATGCACTATGAGCCATATTTTACTATTATTATCGCTAGAACTATAATAATTATACTTATTACTCCCAATATTATCAATATAACATGCATTATTACCCATATAATGCAGTTATTATCACTAGAACTGTAATAATTATACTTATTACTCATATTATTAGCAATATAACGTGCATTATTACCCATATAATGCAGTTATTATCGATAGAACTATAATAAATATACTTATTATTTTTATTATCATCAATATAACATGCACTATTAGCCATATTTTACTAGTATTGTCGCTAGAACTGTAATCATTATACTTATTACTCCCGATGTTATCAATATAACATGCATTATTACCCATATAATGCAGTTATTATCGACAGAAGTATAATAAATGTACTTACTACTTTTATTATCATCAATGTAACATGCATTATTACCCATATTATGCAGTTATAATCGCTAGAACTATAATAAATATACTTACTACTTTTATTATCATCAATATAACATGCATTATTACGCATATTATGCAGTTATTATCGCTAGAACTATAATAAATATACGTATTACTTTTATTATCATCAATATAACATGCATAATTCCCCTTATTATGCAGTTATTATCGCTAGAACTATAATAAATATACTTACTACTTTTATTATCATCAATATAACATGCATTATTACGCATATTATGCAGTTATTATCGATAGAGCTATAATAAATCTACTTATTACTTTTATTATTATCAATAGAACATGCACTATTAGCCATATTTTACTAGTATTATCGCTAGAACTGTAATAATTATACTTATTACTACCGATATTATCAATATAACATGCATTATTACCCATATAATGCAGTTATTACCGACAGAAGTATAATAAATATACTTATTACTTTTATTATCATCAATGTAACATGCATTATTACCCATATTATGCAGTTATTATCGATAGAACTGTAATAAATATACTTATTACTTTTATTATTATCAATATAACATGCACTATTAGCCATATTTTACTATTATTATCGCTAGAACTATAATAATTATACTTATTACTCCCATTATTATCAATATAGCATGCACTATTAGCCATATTTTACTATTATTATCGCTAGAACTATAATAATTATACTTATTACTCCCAATATTATCAATATAACATGCATTATTACGCATATAATGCAGTTATCATAGCTAGAACTGTAATAATTATACTTATTACTTATATTATTCTCAATATAACATGCATTATTACCCACATTATGCAGATATTATCGCTGGAACTATAATAAATATACGTATTACTTTTATTATCATCTATATAACATGCATTATTACCCATATTATGCAGTTATTATCGCTAGATCTGTAATAATTATACTTATTACTTATATTGTTAGCAATATAACGTGCATTATTACCCATATAATGCAGTTATTATCGCTAGAACTGTAATAATTATACTTATTACTTATATTACTATCAATATAACATGCATTATTAATCATATTATGCAGTTATTATCGCTAGAACCATAATAAATATACGTATTACTTTTATTACCATCAATATAACATGCACTATTAGCCATATTTTACTAGTATTATCGCTAGAACTGTAATCATTATACTTATTACTCCCAATATTATCAATATAACATGCATTATTACCCATATAATGCAGTTATTATCGACAGAAGTATAATAAACATACTTATTACTTTTATTGTCATCAATGTAACATGCATTATTACCCATATTATGCAGTTATTATCGATAGAACTATAATAATTATACTTATTACTTTTATTATTATCAATATAACATGCACTATTAGCCATATTTTACTATTATTATCGCTAGAACTATAATAATTATACTTATTACTCCCAATATTATCAATATAACATGCATTATTTCGCATATTATGCAGTTATTATCGATAGAACTATAATAAATATAAGTATTACTTTTATTATCATTAATATTACATGCATTATTACCCATATTATGCAGTTATAATCGCCAGAACTATAATAAATATACTTACTACTTTTATTATCATCAATATAACATGCATTATTACCCATATTATGCAGTTATAATCGCTAGAACTGTAATAAATATACTTACTACTTTTATTAGCATCAATATAACATGCATTATTACCCATATTATGCAGTTATTATCGATAGAACTGTAATAATTATACTTATTTCTTATATTATTCTCAATATAACATGCATTATTACCCATATTATGCAGTTATTATCGCTAGAACTATAATAAATATACGTATTACTTTTATTATCATCAATATA